>VZTT01025495.1:17190-145414 GCA_013400855.1 Buphagus erythrorhynchus | reverse complement strand
AGCCATCCCAGCAAGGCACTTCATGAACCTCACCTGCCTCTTTCCTACAGAATTCAGGCAGCAATATCAGCAGTGCTGCAGGGAAGGATGGCTGGTGTTAGTCCCCCCTGGAGGGTCACAGGGACCCTTGGATAAACATCCTTGGGTGAGAACAGACAGTTCAGGATTTTTAATTTTCCATAGTGGCACCAACAATATTGAAAAAGAGACCTGAGAGCACCTACTGCAATATCCATCTCCTGCGAAGTCTTCAGTTTGGCAAGGTGTCTACTTGCAAAGCACATGCAACAGCAAAACTTCCTAAAGGCAGTAAAATGACAGCATATTATTTCATCCACACTTGAGACATGGCCAATGTGCAGCAGAGCTGAGAGCACTTTCTAGGTAAAGAAAGCATTTTTTAAAATAAGAAATTTAAATAAGGTATAATCTTACATTTAAATCCCAGATCCACTGATTCTAAAGCCATACTTTCCCTTAAGGCCAGACCCACTGGGTGTGGAGATGTTGGTGCAACCCAGTGACCTGCATTTTGCAGACATTCAAGTGATGATTACAAAGCTCCTGTCCAGCTCTAAACCCTGTGAATGTTACACATTTTGGCCCAAGAAATGAAGATGACTCTCTTCAGAACACAACCACAGGCATGTCCTTGCAACCTTTAATCAGAATGGAATTCCTCAGCAGCACCCAGGAATTGCAAGCCATTTGAAGCCTGGCTCTATAATGACTTAGGAGGAACCCACAACCCTCCTGCCTCAGCACCACCTTCTGCCTCTGGAAGGAAAACCTGTTTTTTTGTGAGCCATCTGCTCTTTTCAGGATTGTCTCCCACCTAAAGGTTGACCAAATCCTTTGGTTTCGCACAAAGCCTTTCCACTCACATGCGATTTATTTTCAGTGTGCTGCTTGCACAATAAATCAGTATTTCACGAACTGTCCTTACTCTCGCAGTGGTCAAGAACATTGTTGCTGTGAGAAGTGCCCTAAAACTACCAAATGCCTTTGCAATTAAATGAACCCGACTAGAGTTTCAACAAGAAGTGAACAGTTTAAAACAGATTTGGAGGACTCATCTCTTTGTGGACAGTATGCACTTTATTGCAGAGAAGACTGGATGCATTTTTAAAACAAATTAAGGAGTTGCACAGCTTCCATACAGTTCCACAAGGTGACACCCACAGTAACTTGAGCACAGTGGAGTCTGTCAGACCGTGAGGGAGCTCCATCTTGTCACCTGCAATCACTCAAGTCGCCAAATCTTGCAGGCAATTATTTAAGAGCCAAGGAAATAGATAGCCCTGCTCCTGCAAGCACCTCTGCCAGAAAACAGAAATTAAACTGTGTCATTCCTGATTTACACCAGTATAACTGAGATGAAGAGCCTTGGTCTTGGAGGCTTGGATCATGAGAGCACCCAGGGAAGGTTTTATGTCAGTGTGATACACCTTTGGTGGCAGATTTGTGACATTTCCTGAGGGGCATTATTTGAGATCAAGCTTGAGACAGTGTCTTCCTTTTCAGATATTGCTGTATGTTTGAATCAGTGCTCATCCTGCTGCCCAGTCCCTCTCCACATGGGAAAGGAATCTTGGCATGGAAACGCATCAAGTCATAACAGGCACTACCACAATAAACTATCACTGTCTCTGTCTGCGCATGATGCTGCTGTGTTTGGGAGCGCACCAGGAGGTCACAGACAGCTCCAGGCAAGATGAGGGTGAGCCACAGCTGAGCAGCAGGATCACAAGCATGTTAAACTGTGACCAGAAATGTTCTTCAGCATACCATTTAAGAGGGGTAATGCACTTTTCTCAGGAGACCATCCACAATATAATTGCTTTGGAGAGACACCGGCTGCATTAGCAAGTGAACATTCTGTTACATTAAAATCCCCAGCCCTTTTTCTGTAAAATGTGTTTCCTCACCTATTAATCACCCCCAAAGTGAAGCCCTTCTGAGCCACCACCCACAGTGTAACATTAAGCACAGCTCAAGCTCTTGATGCCAGTCCAGAGCTTGTCTAAGGATGCTGACACTCAATGGGCTGTCATAAGACACATTAACATGGAAAAGTCTTACAACCACCAAGCTCTGGGATATGTTTCTCACCTCCTCTACAATTCACAGCCTCTCTGCCATAAACAGTAATGGTGATTTTTACCAGCTGAAGATCTGACACACAGGGCTTAAACACTAATAACGTAAAGCCACACAGGAGTCAGAAGTTCCCTGTGATGGAAATACAGTAGAATGGCTCAGTGTGTCCAAGGGATTTGCTACAGGAGAGCTGTTTAAATGTGCGTGTGCTGTGCTGAAAGACAGTTTTCTTCACTCCTTTAGCACTGTGCCAGGTGTGTGAGAGCTAAAAATCTACTGAGGTGCATGGGAACCTTGGGAAGAGCAGCTGATTGAAGAAAGTCCCCAAAACTGAGGGCTTTGGTGTAATACCAGTGTAGGGATGGCACAGATTCAGAGAAGTAGAGGTCACCCTCTCGTATGCCTCAAAGCTTAAATTAAAGGAAAGGGTGCTTGGGGAGAAGGGTGAGAAATCTTTCATTAGTCACTTCCAGATGGCTTCACCAAGGCTGCCAGTACTGATGGCAGTACGTGTGTACATGTGACTTCTTAACTACCTTAACTACCCATGAGGACAGAGACCATGACTCACAGGGACTTTGGAAGGCCATCCCAAAGTGATGTGCTTCTGGCATAGGCTAAATCATAACCTGTGATGAGTTAAGGTGCCTAAGGCCCTGAATGCTTTAAGCTCTCCTGACTATTCTCTTTCAAAAGAAAATAGAAAATTATCACATGAAGTGGTCGCTAGGCACAAATGATTCTTCTTCAAACAGATTCCCACAGGATTCCCCCTTGCAATTACTAAAATATACTACCTGATGTGTCACGAGGTATTGACATTTAAGGCAATCTAATTTCCATGCCCGTCTCATGACCTCCCCCGGGCAGATTGCCTTTGTCTTCCTTCTCCAGGACCGATTTCTTGCAGGTGAACATGACAAGCAGCAGCATTGGCAAGTGCCACAAACTGCAGAAGAAGAGCTTCCTGGAGCTGCTGCGGTCGGCATCCCTGTAGAACCGAAAGCCGAGGTAGGAGATGTAGAGGTTGATGGGGAGCGAAATGATGGGGAAAGTCCACGTGGTGATGTCAAGGACAGGAGCCACTGTTGAGAGTCCAATTAAGGCCAAGCAGTGACGCAGAGCCACCCTCCTGCACAGCCCTGGGTGAGTGACAGACATCATACAGTATCCTCCTCGGGAGTAATCTTCCCGCAGACCCCAGCTCAGGGCATTGAAGTGAGGGAACTGCCAGGAATAGAGGATCCCTCCTAAGAGTAATGCACCTGCAGTAGGAGAAAGAGTGTTAAAGGGTCCCTGCAGGAAGTGCCATACACAGACCTCAGCTGTCACATCCTGTTTGCAGGAGGGCAGTGCCACCCACCTACCTACTCTACTGTGACACCTGTTACACTGCACACTGGTGGCACTGCTCTGTATACAGGGACGGGGCAGCCCCAGGAGATAAGGAACCTCAGGTTTTCATGGTATTCACACAGGGTTGGAGCATGGTGGTTTGTCTGGTTTTGGAGCACTTAATTTGAAAAGCAATTCAGCAAGTCACTTCCTTCTAAAGAACTACTGCTAATTGGTTCCTGCACCAACTGTCTCTACCTGAGGGAAGATTGGTGGTAATGAAGTAAAATTGGGCAAGAGACTGTATTCCTGGGAGCCTCTATATTCTACTCTCAGGTCCCTGAGCTGGTGTGTCCAGGGAAGAAAAAAGCCAGTGGGCAGAGCAGTGGTTGTACCAACCAGACACAGGGAGTCCAGCTCAGTAACAGAGGAAAAGGAGGACAAGCTGCTGCTTCTGAGACCTGGGGAAACACCACACCATGGTAGGCTGGAGCAAGGCCAAACCCTTTGTCTGCCCACTGCAGGAGGGAGGGAACTGCCTCTGGCACAGGACAAGCTCCACCATGGACCTGGGCAGGGGGCAGAACTGGCAGAAGCTGTTAATGAACTAACAGGAGATGGAGAACTTACTCCTTCAAACCAATTGCAGAAACTTCTAATCAGTTTGATCAAGTAACTCTATCCACACCAATTAACTACTTTTACATTTAAAAAGGAGCTATGGAAGCACCACATTTCTACAGCTCTTCCCCGGACAGAGTACAGGGTTTATTGAAGCAGCAGCAGCTCATGTGCTAATTTCAGTGAGACTCCAGTAGGCCCTCAGACCAAACTCCCTTCACTAATTTTATCTGAAGACACAAAAAATCCCCCAGGGCTGTTGCAATGTTGTGAGCATTCATGGGTTTTCCTTTTGTTTCCCCAGCTCCCAAAGCCTCTGCTCTAGCATTAAAATACTTTCTTTGTATCTCCCTGCCTCCAGGAACTCATTCTCTATGGAAACTTCTCCAAATGGAGCCATACATCCAGCATTTTCTTAATGACATGAGAGAAGCAGCAACACTTATCTGCAAACAGGTTAAGGTATTTCAATTCTTCCCCAGAAACTCTGATAAAGACAAGTCACTGTGTCCTCTGAATAGCATCATGGTTCAGATCTCCTCTCTATCTATTCCTTGGAGCTGTGCATGCCTAGTTCTTGTCTCTAACAGCACAACTTGCACTGGTGCTGTCATGCAAATAATAATAATCTTGGTTTTCAAAATCACCTTTTTCCCCCTGCTTTATCACCAGTGAAGGAACTCCCCATTAGACCTCATGCAGGTTTCCAGTAGCTTATAAATCTAGTAGTGGTGTAAAAGACCCATCTCAGTGCTTTTTTGAACGAGAACAAATACTGCTTGTGGTGAGTATGTACCTCTAGAAGTTGCTTACATGAAGCACAGAGATAGACACACATACCTTGGGTGTGCAGCTTTCAGAACAACATTGTCTGCCACGAATTCCAGGTGATTTCATGGGAATCAAAGGATGATATGGAAGGGACCTTAAAGATCATCTCATTCCACTCCCTGCCATGAGCAGGGACACCTTCCACTAGACCAGGTTGCTCGAAGCCCTGTCCATCCTGGCCTTGGACATTTCCAGGGATGAGGTAGTCACAGCTTCTCTGGGTACCCTGTGCCACAGCCTCACCAGCGTTACAGCGAAGAATTTCTTCCTCACATATAATATAAAACTACTCTCTGTCAGTGTGAAGCCATTCCCCCTTACGACTCCACACCCGTGCAAATAGTCTCTCTCCATGTTTCTTTTAGGCCCCTTCTGGTACTGAAAGGCCATAATTAGGTCACTCCATTTCCTGGTCTATGACCCAAAATGCTTCAAATCCAGCTACTCAATCCTTCTAAAGTCAATTTTTTGCATGTGGATGTTAGCACCTGTTCTCAATTGTAACCTTTTAAGACAGTTGAAAAATATGTACCCCAAAATTACCAATAATTTCAGAATATCATAGCCAGAAAAGTAATTTTGGCCCTAACAGAATAGTATTTGATTCAGTTCTGCTGAAACCTGAGGGAGCAGCTCTGCTGAAATAAACTAAAATTAAACTTACTGAAGGAGTAGTCCTCCCTACATCAGAAGAAACAACAGGGAAAATGTTCTTGTCGTAAGCCACTCTTTAGCTTTTCCCTATTCTTGTACAACACATTAACAGAAGCAAGACTCTGAACGTGCTACACCTAGGAGACCAGTATTTTTCAAGTATCATATCTTCAAGTATCATTAGCTTGTCATTGTTCAGAACTTAGGTAAAGGTAAGCTACAATTATCCATCAGCTGAAGACTCTTAAGGAGATGAAGCCAGGGCCTAAGACATGGAGCAGAGGTTGTCCCTGCTTCCCACGGCTCTGGACCCGTGTCTTCGTCCCTGTGTTTCGGCTCTAATGCAGGTTTTGCTTATGCAGTTGTTCAAATGTTGTGTGCAGCCAAGCTCAAAACACACACTAAACCTCAAACACACAAAGCCCTTTAACAGTTCCCTAACTATGACACCATTAAAAAAAGTCATCTGGAGAAACTTTTAAACACAGACCAGCTAAACAACTTTTAAACAGACCAGCTAAAATACTTGAGGCTGGATTCCCATTTACAAAGCTCTGGTTTTTACATGCAAGCCTTTGGAATTTAATTGCTTTGATTACATTACAACCATTGAGATAATTGATATTTTACAGAGAAGCTGAACAACTAAACAATTTAATAGCCCATTATGAGGACTTTAACTGACCCAATCTTTTTGTTCAGTTCCCATGTGCTGGGACATCCTGTAATTTCCTTGGCCTAGGCGGAGATTGTCGGGTTGTCAGAGAATGTAAGACTGATGACTTGCAAAGCATGGCACATGGTACAGTACAATTCAGCATCAAATGAGCTCACAGTAGGAATCCTGTCAAGCCCAGAGCAGACACTGTAATACTCATTAATTACCAGATGAATGTTAACTATGTCATAATTAAGTCGGCAGTGTTTTTAAGCAATATTACAGTGAGATGAACTCTGGAGACTAATCTGGTTCCAAACAGAGCTGAGTCTACTCTACGGCCTCTGTGCCATTCCCAACAGTTTGGGAACTCAGCTTAATCATTGCAAATCCTTTTCTCCACAGAGTTTATAATTAAGTGAACATCAGACAAGGTTGTTCCCTGGAACACATGGACCTGGCACAGGGTTCACAAAAGCAAAGCTGGTTGATGGAGCAGAGTCATTGCTTGGGCAGCAGGAGACAGCCAGCACCCAGGGACACCCAGGGACACCCAGGAACACCCAGGGACACCCAGGGACACCCAGGGCCATCCAGCACCTTGGGGTCTCTTGGCTTCTCCACAGCTTGTGGAAATCTGAGAACAGGCAGACTGATAGGAACTCAGATACCTCTGCTTTTCTGAAACAGTTCATAAATTGCAGGACCAAAAGTACCTGGCTGGCTTGTGGATATCCCATACTCCTTAGTCTTTTTGACCAAACTTTTAATTGCTGCAATTGAGCCCATTTATGACCAATTCTTCTCTCCAAGGTGTGAGAACCTGGCACAGATGCAGCAGAGTCTTAGAAATCCCAATAACTTGTCCGATCAGTCCTGTTTGATTTTGGAAAAAAATGAAGTCACCTTAAGAAAACAAGGCCTAGGTCTCCAGAACTCTTTCACTCTGGTTTGCAAAACAGGAATAAAATATCTTTTTCCTGAGTTCCTATTCTTTCATTTCTTTACCCTGTCTTAAATCACCTCAAAAGTTCCAGGATCGCAGAGAACCAGGTAGGTCCTAAAGCACTCACGGAGCTCAAGATAAATGACAGGTTTTATTATTCCTCATGAATTTTAAGGTTAAGCTATTATTTCTTTTCTTAAAATTCTTCTTCGTGATTTATTTAAATAGTAATAGACCTACCTTTTAATAAACAAGAACAAGCTGAGATTTTTATTTTATTTTAATATCTAAGATAAAGCAAAAATGTCAACTGGCATTGAAGAAGGTAGAAAATGGATCTTTCTTTCTGTAAATATATTTTTATCTAGTGACTACTGAAACTTTATAAATTGCACTTTTCCTAAAACAAACAGGACACAAAATTTCACAGTCATTCAGCAACTGCTTATATGTTTTACAGTTCAATAAATTTGGGTAAGATTTGGAAATAATTGTGAGATGAGACTTCCAAAAGCAACTAGTGACTTTGGGTTTGCAAACTGCAGCAGCTGACAGTCTAATTTTCAGAATTACAAGAGCAAGAAGCACACTCTTCTGAAGTTCTGCTCATTAAAGTGTCAAGAAGGCCATGTGGCTTTTCATAAATCTTGATTAAAATTTCATGGTTTGTTCCTTCTAGAACACTTTATGATGATCTCATTTGCTGGATGGTCCAAATCTCAGGTGAGAGAGCAATGTCAGTGCAGAAGCCAGACTAAGTCCTTGGGCAGGAAGAGCCCCTAAGAGCAGGAGGCTGGAAAATTATTTTTAGGGTGTAAATCCTTGCTGGCCATGAGCTCTGACCACTGGTTAACATTTGGAGAGGAGAGCAGAGCATTCAGGCAGCAACAGCTCCTTGTCCTGCCCACCCTGGGCTCACACCAACATCAGTGACACAGCAATGAAAATCTCCAGACACAAATGCCAGCTGCCCAAAGTTCTCATCTCCCATAAAGGACAGAGATTGTTCAAGTCCATACATCAATTCAAGAAAGAGTAAGTACATGCAGCTGCTGAGTTATCAGTGCCAGCATAACTCTTTTGGAGCAAACTGAGCAACCTGAGGACTGCAAACCTACCTTCTTAACCACTAAAGGGCAGAAATAATGTTTGAATTCTGCCTGTCCTGTGTTGAGGATGCCACTCAAGTAACATTTTGAAATATGGCTCTTTCATGCTGGCAATACCTTTCATCATCAAAGAGCTTTATACCTGTTCAGTTGGCACATGGAGCCACAGTGATGGTTTCACCCACAGATGAGCTAAAATGAGGCACAACAGTTTGGGATAGTCCAACTGAAACTCTCAAAAAATTTCTGAAGACAGGTTTCTCCAGCGAAGAAAAGTACTTGAGCTACAGGAGGGCGCAGGCTGGAGCACAGCATGTGTGGGTGGAAGCTCCAGCCTCAGGAGCAGGGTCTAGAGTCTGACCAGCCTGGGCAGGCAAGTGAACATGGGCCTGTGCACACAAGTCAGGACAAGTGTCCCAGATTATCTGCAGGGACTGCTGTATCAACACTGTGTTCCTGAAAACACACTGCAGAGGAACAACGTGTGCTCTCTTCTTGCTCTTCTCATTGTTCTGTAAAGGACACACAGTGCTTTCCCACTGCACAGGGTTCTACAAACCTCTCAGATCACGTTCAGGCTGCAGACAGGACAAACACCTATTCGCTTAATCAATAAAACAAAAAAAAGAAGGAATGGGAGATAACCTGTAGGATCACTTCAAGAACAGACTCACTCCTTCTGTCTTTGCTTTGATGCTGCATATGTATAACAGGGAAGTGGCCAACCACGCATTAAAATAAACATGGAATAGTTAAATATCAGCTCCAAAACAGATGTTGAAATCTTAACTGCCTTTCCCAAAGCTGGTGTTTACTGCCTTGGCAACCTTAGAATGCTGTTTTGCTTAAAGCACAATTTTAGTAATTCTTCTGTCTTGAATAATGTGAAGGAATTTTTAAATTATTTCCATACGTTGGTAGCTGTGACTTAAGAGAGGAAAGCACCGGCCTTTTGTCTCTAGGAAACGGGTACGAGTTTGGCTGCTGTAGGGAGGGGAAGGCTTTGGCAGTGTAAGCTCAGCTTCTTAATGGATTGTAGTCAGGAAACAATCACACACCGTTTTACTTGATAGCGCACAACTGGCTCTCTTCCCTTAAAGATGTTGAACAAATTACTCCTCTTTAATCCAGACAAGGTAGATTAGAGCTCAGAGATTTGACTTGGTCCAGCTGTATCCACCTGCATAACCAGTCCCAAACTCTTCACCACAGTCCTACATAAGTTTTATAGGATGTTACATTCGCAAGAAATGTAGAGAATACATGTCCAAAACCTTTATTTTCGGTCTTTTCTTTCGTGCTTATTCACAAGTTTAACACAGTAGTCTTCCCTGGAGATTTCTAACTATGAGCAATTCTGGGGGTAAAGAAAGAAAGAAAGATTTTAAAATCTTGTCAAAGCTTAGTCAAACCCACTTCAGGGTCAACGCAATCTTGAAGGACTATTTGGTGGTATTGGTACAAAGACTCACAGTGGTTTGGAGAGTCATGGCCAGAACACACTGTGATGTCCTGATCCACAAGGACTGGTTTATGGGAGGATGGTTTGTAAGGACAGTGCTGAGGGCAGTCTTCCCCAGTGAATCACAGCTGTACTGATTACCGAGGAGTGAAAACAGCCTTGCCTGTCCAATGAAAGACTGGGTTAGCTGGCAATCAGGCAGTTGAGTCTGCTGCAGTTTGGGACACAGTGTGCTGCCTGTGCTGTGAGGAGGAAGTGACATGCGGTCGTGCAAGGGACAGACAAGGTCAGAAGATGCTGTGTGAGGGACAGACAGGGTTAGGTGGCTGGGTAAGGGACAGGTTGGGGTTAGCCAGTCATGCAGAAGGAAGAAGGAAACTCGCAGAGAGAAGGAAGAAAGGAGCCAGTGCTATGTGGAGCTGCCCATGAGGAGTCCACTGAGAGAATGCATGAGAAGTTTTTAAGATGATAAAGGACAGGTGATGGTGCCAGTGGTGTCCATCTCGACAAACCCAACACTGGTTTGTTCAGCTCCTGGTTGCATTTTCTGTTTGTGAAAGAGAGCTGGAAGGTACAATCATTACTGCCTGTGCTTCAGTTTGTTTTGGTGATTGAAAATGACTGTTAAATCAACTGACCTCTAGTTACAAGTGTTCAAGACACTGTCCTGATACCATCCCTCCTGAAGAGAAATGTTACCAGCTACTTAATTCTTACTTAATTCTTCCCACTGTCTTTAGAATTAGGAAGAGGATTAGCTTGTCAAAATTTACATCCTAATTTGCAATTATGAAGCCTTCTCGAACACAAAGACATTTGGGAATTATCTAGATACTAATCTTAACCAAACTGATGTAATTCCCCTCTACTTTACCCGCATCAGCACCACAGCAAGACAACAATCAGCACCTCTGCTTCCGTTGGAAAACAAAAGTAGATGCTACTGCTTGTGCTTGATGGCATAAGAGTGGCGAAGCAGCCTTGAGAAGAAAAAGGGAAAGTATCACTTCTAAAGCGCCACACAAGGTCCCTGGGCTGGGACAATGGTCTGGCTGTCAGTGTGGGATGCATGGCCCAGCCCACATTGTGCCCCGCCAAGGTTACACCGTCATGGAAACCAAGGGCGATGAGGAAAACACTGGAAAAGTCAAAAGCTTCATGGCCGGGGGTTTCAATAGCTGTTTCTTTTGAAGGATGGCACAAAAGGCCTGTGGAGCAGGGACTGCAATAGACTCCTCTGTAGCAGCACTGAAAGGGAAGGGGCTGTTGGCCGTGTGTTTGGCTTGTCTGCAAAACAAAAGGATCCTCAGCCTCCACCAGGAAGAGGAAATGAAGTTGGCTGTGGGATTTTTCACCTCAAGAGAGTGTTCCTGGCTTCTGCCTTTAACAGAAGGAAGCCAGATGTCCTCAGGTATGCTCGCCACATGGAAAAAAGCTGTGTGTGTATGGATACACATAGGCATGCACAATTCTTGTGTGACACACACAACAGGTTATTGCAGCCAAAAGTCTCACAGGGAAACACCTTTCATTACACAGGCAAGGCTGAGAAAACAACACTACCATATATAACTCACCTTAGCTAACCCCAGCAACAGATGCCATAAAAGAAGAGCCTGTTGGGTAAGATGAAAATACAGCCTTCTGCAAATATGTTTAGGAAGCATTTACCAAAGGACCAGACTCAGCAGAGGATTGCAAACCTGCAGAGCCACACAGGGGTTCCTCATCAGCCACCTCTTTCAGTCTCTGGCAGGGCTGCCACTAGCCCAAAGGTGGGAGTCCCTCCTTTACATCCCCCCCGTCCTGATTTCTCTGTGGGTGTTGTGTTTCACACCCAGGGGCATGGGGCTGCCCCACCAGCCACACAAAGGGTTGAGGAACAGGCAAAGGGGATGCTGCCTGTGAACTTGTGGGGTCGGTCCCCAGGTGCCCCAGCAGTGGAACTGCCACTTCTTTTGTCTCTTACGAAAATGGAAAGGAAGAAAAAAATAGCCCACTGGCTTTTGTCCTAAATTCAGACCAGCTGCTCACTAGTATTGTCCCTCTGCCTCATTTTTTACAGTTTTTAACCCCACAAAGCATACTCCTGGGCCCCCAGCTCCAAGTCTCATATGTCAGTGACATGAATATCTCTGTTTCCTCTGGAACAGACCACAGATTCTGCTCTTTCATCTGGGAAGTGAAACCCTGAAAAGCTGAGTTTACCAGTGGGAGTTTACAGCCGGAGCCTCCTCTCCTCCGGCAGCAGGATGCTGGAGTTGCCCTGCTCTGGTGGCTGGCTCCCAGACCTGCTCCCACATCAAGGGGCTTTGAAAGCTCCAAGTGCTTAACTGGAAGGGACACGGAGATGTCCAAGCTTATTTTGCATGCAATTAAGCTGTTGTTTTGGTCTCCCTCCTACTGGCAGACAAGTGCTACACCAGGGAAGATATGAGAGACTCCAGCCTTTGGCAGATTGGACACAGGCCCCCCTCTTTCCTATTCTCCTTTTTTTGTTACTGAAACCATCCATCTGCCAAATGTCACTAGATGATAAGAACTGCCTGTTTTTAAATCCCCTTTGTAAATAGATGCTGGCTGACATAATTAATGTCTACCATATAACACAATTTGAATTACAAAGTAAAGGCAATTAAAAAATCAGCCTCCACATGATTACAACTGATACTGAGTCTATAAATTCCATACCCTGAGGAATTATTTAAATTTCTGAAAATGAATGAAAATCAGTACAAGATGTCTTTCAGGGAAATAAGACCAGGAGTGGAGCATTTGATAAACTAAATAGTCTCTTGAGATAAACATTCTTTGGTGCAGTAATACCTATGGCTCCTGGGCCACCGTGGCTCTGCAATGTCTGCCGCACTGTAGGGGCCCTTATCTGCTCTGCCACCACCTACTCAGAATAAATCCCTTTAGCTGATAAGCACATTAGGTTGAGGAGCCCTGCTTGTAACTTCCATCTCACTGGGTGGTTTGCATGAACTCCGTGGCACCAATTGCTCCACTCCGTGACACCGATCCTGCTGGCTGGTGGGATCCAGCCTGCAGCGCCTGAGCAGAGCACGGGCAGTGGAAGAAGTACAAAAGTTCCTGGGCTCCCAGGGTAAAAAGGATATGAGGCTGTTGGACCAAGTCCAAAGGAGCCCACAAAATTGATGAAGAGACTTATCTTCCCTACGGGGACAGGCTGAGAGAACTGGGGCTGTTCACCGTGGAGAAGAGAAAGCTGTATGAAGACCTCACAGCACCTTCCAGGATCTGAAGGGGCTACAAGGAAGCCTGAGGGTGGCGAGGCCCTGGCACAGGTTGCCCAGAGAAGCTATTGCTGCCCCATCCCTGAAAGTGTCCAAGGCCAGGCTGGATGGGGCTTGGAGTAACCTGGTCTAATGGAAGGTGCCCCTGCCCAAGGCAGGGAGTTGGAATGAGATAATCTATAAGGTCCCTTCCAATCCAAACCTTTCTATGATTCTTTGAAAATGTGCAAGGCAAAAAATAGGCTGGGGCATTTGGAGACATTTACTCCAGATTCAGTCTTCTGTTAACTAGAAATACCAAGTTTAAATGGACACTACTCTGAGGAGAAGGAACAGCAGTGTGAGGGTAATTTAAAGCATGTATGCACTGTGCCTCTTAGCCATCAAAATAAATAGCTCTGTTTCTTTCTAACAATCCCTGTGCACAAGCTCAGCAACATTGTGGCACAGCCAGGACTCTTCTGCTTGTGGATCCTGTGCAGGAGGGGGATCTGGCACAGAACAGGGGACACTGCCAAGTTTGACCTATCTTCCCGTCTCTCTGCTATCAGAGCTTAAGGTTTTAAGTGAATGTCATTATTTTCCTCCCAGTTCTTCCCTTGTAAAATAATTTGAAGGTATCTTGATTTACTAGAAAAACAAATCTCTTCAGAAACAAATAGTCCCAAGAAGGAGTAATGAAACCTGCTTTCAAGGAAGCAAACATGTTACTGCAGATCATAGGCTGGCATTTAAGTTCTGCATAAATCCTCCAGGTATGTGGCAGTGATATCCATGTGATAAATTACATTTATCATGCACTTCTGACCATCTCACCTGCACTCACTCCCTCAGCGAGGAAATGTTAACATTCCCCATCTTTCATCAGTTTCAAACAGCTGCCATTAAAAAAACACAACTTCCCCAAAACCACAACGAAGAATTCCACATCTTCCCAGAGATAACATTATCTTTTGCTTTAGAAATGGGAGGTTTTCCCTAAAATATGTTGACACAAAATCCAGGTTTGGGGGCGGGATGTTCAATCAGCCTTAAGAGCATATAATTAAAGTTAACTATTGGGGCAGAAATGGAACCAAACATTCCTGGGAAGTACCACTAGATCTGCAAAGATGTATAGTGTAAGAAATTGCTCAGAGGGCAGTGAGGCCCTGGCATAGGCTGGCCAGAGCAGCTCTGGCTACCCCATCACTGAAAGTGTCCAAAGCCAGGCTGGATGAGTTTTGGAGCAACCTGGGACAGTGGAAGGTATCCTTGCCCATGGCAGGGGGTTGGAAGAGGACTGTCCTTAAAGTTTCTTATGAACCCAAGTCATTCTATGATTCTATGATTATTCTATAAATTACAAACTGTATTTGCATCAGTGGAAATATGAGGGTTCCAGATTTCTATCTGTAAATACACAGTATTTGCTTTTTGAGCAAGAAACCGCCAAAGTATTCATCTTTGAAAATCATAAACAAAATGAGGACAAATTAAAACATGGCTGCTCCACTCTGAGATACGTTGTTATTAGCTCTGAAATTGGAAACGAGGAATCATCTCCAACTCTCCCAAAAGACAAGACACATCATCCATGTCATGGAACTCCTGAAGGGCTGTCCTAACTGCTATACACAACAGTTTAACACTTAGCTTTCCCCACAAATGGTAATGAAAGGACTAAACTTAAATATTGTTTTCCCTATAACCAGCAACATGTACAACAATGTGGCTGCTGTGAGAAGATTACAAGGGGAAAAAATCCACAGGAAAATGTAAACTCAAAAACCCACCACTTTAGCGGTGAGAACTTTGCTTCTTATTAGTTTCCTGCCTCCATTCCTTCACATTACTCTTTATTATCGAGTAGAATGATTTTTTTAAAATGAGGTGCAAAGGCATTTTCACACCTCTACCTAAAACTAGGTTAAGTCTCCACAGTAATTACACATTATTAATGAGTTCAGCAGTTGAGACCAGGCTGGTTAGGGAAGGGACACAGGCCTGCACATTGTGTATGGATGCATGCCTGTATTCCGCATGGATATGATGCTGCCGGGGCTGAACTCTCTTATTTGCAGAAGTAGAATGTTTAACACTGAAAATCATAGTCTACAATGCCAGCCTCTTCTTCTAGTTATTTCTTTTCTCTGTAAAAGTGTTTGTAGGGTTTGTGTTGGGGTTTTTTTTGGTTTTCATTTAATACTGAAATCCACTAAAAGATTACATTCCAGTCCCTGTTTTCAGGACTCTCCCCAGGTGTGCTTCATTACAAACACCAGTATCAGCTCAGTAACATTTCTTTCTCTATTAAGTAAGCCCCCTGGCCTCCCTAACGCAGACTGGGAGGTGATTATAAAAAGTTTTAGCTACACAAAACACACTAGTTATGCACCAGATTACTGTGTTCTGACAAAGTCTGCTGGGGTGGTTTAAAGTTATCATCTTCCACTGGTGGCATCATTGCTAGGGATCATTCCCTCCACAGCAGAGCTGGCACAGGGACACATAACCACATCTTAGCTGCAAATTAGAGAGGAAGAGCTTTCTTGGGCACCAGTGAGGCTCCCTGCTGCCCTCACTGCTGCTGCACAGGGACAGCTTCGCTCTTTGCGAAACAGGTCTCAAAATGCAAGGTGAGAAATTAAAGATAATGGCAATCAGTGCCAGTTTAACAAGCTGGGCTTCCACTGGCCTCTACAGCAAGGGCTTTTGGAGACATGCAGCTCTGCACTCCAGCTCCTCCAGGCTGAACTGTGCAGGTGAAGCACAGGCACATGAGAGTCATCCTTGGACACCAACTCCACAATATAGTGGCAAAACCACAAAAAATCCCCAAACAATCTTAGAGTCAAGGTCTAATAATCTGCAGCCAGAATGATAAGGGCCTTAAAAAGATACATTTTGTTTTTAATTAATTCTATAGAATCACAGAATTCTTAAGGTTGGAAACATCCTTTCAGATCAAGTCCATCCATCACCTCAGCACCACCACCATGTTCACCATTAAACCATGTGCTCAAGTACAGCATCCACATGTTTTCTGAAAACTTCCAGGAATGGTGACTCCATCACTACCCTGGGCAGTCTGTTCCAGTCCCTGACCACCCTTTCTGTGAAGAGATTTTTTTCCCTAATATCCAGTCCAAACTTCTCTTGGCACAACTTGAGGCTGTTTCCCCTCATCCTTGTCCCTTGTTCCCTTGGGAGCAGAGCCTGACCCCCACTATGGCTGCCCCTTCCTGTCAGGGAGTTGTGCAGAGCCCGAAGGCCCCTCTAAGCCTTCTTTTCTCCAGGCTGAGCCCCTTTCCCAGCTCCCTCAGCTGGTCCTGGTGCTCCAGCCTCTTTCTCAGCTCCATTCCCTTCCGTGGGCACGTTCCAGCCCCTCAATGCCTTTTTTGTCACGTTCCCTGTTCTCATCTAAAGTACAGAGCTGCTAACGATGTCTGTTCTGCACTCCTTAACACAAGACACTATACATGCTGTTACATAAAATTTCTAGGTCTAAGTAACTTTCAGAGAAGCAAATATTCATATAGAAGCAGCACACAATGAAAAAACCCCACTATGCTTTCCATCCTTGCTCTGGGGTTTAGACCTGTGTGGGAACATGTGGATACAAAGCCAACTCAGACTGACTTTTATTAGGAAGTGCATAAAGAACAGATTTTGCACAAATTCTGATAATTTCTGGTTAAAAGCCTTGTTGTTGAAAGTATTATTCAAGCCTTAAATATGCCCCCCTGTGGGATGAGTGTGCACTAAACCAATTCTTAACAGACCTATTAATTGCTTCAGACTGTAAGTTTGTGGAGCCACTTTGATTCTCAAGTTTCTAGCTGGCAGGAAAAACAAGGCCTGATTGTGTCAAAGTTGAGCTGCTGAAGAGATCAGTGTTTTACAAGGGGTGTAAAAATGGTTCACAGTTACTAAAATAGAAATCTTCATTTGCTTTTCAAGGAGGGAGGAAGGAGCATTTATAACTTAGAGTTTAGCAATGCGTAATTAAGAAACACACCAATAAATTAATCTTCCCAAGATATTTTTTGGCTTGTGGAAAGACAGTAAAACACATCTGGGAATTTTCTAGCTGAAAGTTCCTTGCAAGTTGGATCTTACTGGATATGGTTTTAATCCTGAGCATGGTTTGAATACTGAAATTATGTAACATATTCTCCTATGTGAACACCGAAGATGCTATTTTCCTCCTGGATTTTTTTTAAGATGGTCAAAACACATATTCTATAGGACATGCTGTTTTATCAGCTCAGGCTTGCCCTGAAATACCCGTGTAAGGAGAATGTTACCAAAATTAGCTGCTTCAAAGCCTTACCACAGGATTACAGAATGGTTTGGGTTGGAAGGGACCTTAAAGATCATCTCTTCCCCCCTCTGCCATGGGCAGGGACACCTTCAACTAAACCGGGCTGCTGCAAGCTGTGTCCAACCTGGCCTGGTCAGGTCAACAAACATAAAGAAAAAAGTTTACTGCCTTTTGAGTAGGTTTTTTAGTTACCCTGATAACCACTTGTCCTGATGAAAGGGTTTTATACTCACCAGCATCCAGACTCCCGGTAGCTGCAGTCCAGCCCATGACGGGGGGAATGGCCCCAACAACAGCTCCCACCCATGTGTTGGCAATGCTCATTCTCTTCAGGGGTGTGTAACAGCACGTGTAGAGAAAGATGTTGAAGGCTCCCAGGGCCCCGGTGAGAGGGTTCACTCCCAGTGTGAGCAGGGCAATTCCTGGGATTCCGCAGGAGGCAGCAAAGCAGACAGCGAGCAGGGGGCTGTGGGGAGACACGTGGCACATGCTGAGCAGGAGCTGGCCTTAGAGAATGGCTGTTGTCCCTTTCCTCTGGTCTCCCTCCCAAAATTAAGATTGAATTTCTGTTATTGTTTTACTCACCCATCCTAAATTGTTTGAACCACATCCTAACAAAAGCCTGTCCAAAATGTTAAGACAGTCTTGCTACAGCTCTGCAATGGAGGTGATTCTTAATCTTGTGATCACTGTGTTCACCAAATAAATCCAAGCTCTGCAGGTAATGGTAAAGTGTTCTCCCTCATGGAGAACTGCTGCTTTCAGCAGATCTTCCTCCCTCATTTTAATTTTAGTAAATTTAAACCCCTGGTAAAAGCACTCGGAGTTTAGAGTAAACTAAAATGGTTGCAGTTCATTACATTTTTAACTGATTGCAGTTATGCAACGGATCCTTCAAAATGCAACAGGATTGGACACAAAATTAGGAAGCATTTATGAGAAAAAGAGTACATTCAATCATTTTGAAATTACATCAATAGGAATAAAGTATTCTTTGACTTTACTGAAAAGAAGTCCGAATGTTCTACATCCCCATTTATCTGATGCACTGTACTAAGCAGAGAGAGCACACCAAAACAATGCTAGCAGCAGAATCAAAACTGGCTATCATGCTTGTAAGCATGACTGAAATTAACTGAATATATTTTAGGTTTGGCCAAAAGCAGCAAACAACAGAGATGCAAATTATCTCTGTGCATTTCTACTGCTCATCAGCTGGCAGTTCAGGGAAGGTTGGAAACTCAAAACCTGTCAGAAAATGGTTGGAGCTATGTAAATTTCTGCTAATAAATTACACAATAAACATCAAAATAAGATGAACAAGGATTTTTTGTTTGGCTACCGGAACCACACTTGACAGGCAGCATGATACCACAACCCTAAGGAAGCTTTAGTTGTGGTTCCTTGTGCCAGATCAACATGTTTGCTGCTGGTGGGCATCTCCTCTCACGTGCCTGTTTGAGGTCTTTGGTGTAACAGGAAGAGAGAACTAAAAGCCTCTAAGAAATAATGTGGTGTGGGCAACCTCTGGAAAGGAGGAAAATGCCATTACATTAGTTGTATTTAGTAACCCATGTGGCTAAATACACACTCATAGTCATCCATGTAAAAACAAAGTATGTGTGCTTGCAACAAAGGTCTCTGCGTGGAGTTTAGCTTTATGCCTTTTGTCTAATTGAAAACCATGCAGCCTTTGTGTTCTACAATCCACTCTGCCCTCTGGTCTGGTATTTTTTAACCCAAAAATACGTGTTGCAAGCACTGCTCCAACCTTCATAAGAAAATAAGAAAAAATTGCTGGTGGGGATGAATTTTATGGGAGTTTTATCAGCAAAAACTCTACCAGTCAAATTTTGGTATTTGTTTGTTAGACCAATACAGTACAGAGAGCCTAAATACCTGGAAGAACTAAAATGAGTAAATCTTATGGTAAAAATCTGCCATTAATTTAAACTAAGTAATTTTACCCAGCTTTTCCAAAACATCAACAGATTTCAGGTAATACAGCGTGCACAGAGCACATTTCTGCTCAGCGTTACCAGCCCTGGTGTTACCAATACAGTAGGAGACGAGGGGGGGTACACCACTGCCTTTTATTGACAATAAGATGTATAAAATTTGAGGCTGTTTTCAGGAAAGGAGCCATGCGGACCTGTGCCCTCTGGTTCTGCAGCCTGTGGTGCTCCTTTGCAGAAAGACAGCAAAACACAATCCATACTGCCAGTGGTCCCAATGCCAACCACAAATGCCAGAGTACTTTGTAGATGTTGCCCCTCTGTAGTGAAAGCCTGACTGGGCTTGGTTACACAAATCTATTTCGACTGATTCTTGAATAAAATACAGTCAGACAGTAAACACCAGATTCACACAATACTCACTCTCGAGGTCACAAAAGACCAGTGTGACCCTAGGAGGCTGGGCTGCCCATATCTGCCCTGCAGGGCTCACAGACATAAATGAGGGCACATTTCTCACTAATCAGGAGTGAAGACTTATCTGTGTCTCCAAATCAAACAAACACAACCTACCATGAGTAGGCACCAGCCCTTCATGTCTCTTCTCAGACAGAAAGGCAAAGGGTAGAAGTGTAAAACCTTCCTCCATGGATGAACCCTGTTTTGCCTCTCCCCCACACTGCTTCCCTGCAGCACCAACAGCCCTCAGCCCTGATCCCAGGTGTCTGCTGCCTTCATTTCCAACCAATGGATCAGAAAAATGCCTTTAAAAAATAAGGCTTTATCAAAATGGAGGGGTGAAGTTATGTGGCTGAGACCTTCAAAAGATTTGCTGTGATCCTGGTAGATGAGAACACATTTTTGTTTCTTAGTTTCTTCCTTTTTGCCTCTTTAAGTGAAGTTCCTGGAGGCATAGTACATAACCATAGAATCACAGAATGGTTTGCGTTGAGAGAGACATTAAAGCCCACCTTATTTCAACCCCTCTCTGAAAGGCAGGAACACCTTCCACTAAACCAGGTTGCTCCAAGACCCATCCAACCTGGTTTTGAACACTTCCAAGGGCGGGGCAGCCACAGCTTCTCTGGGCAATTTGAGGCAGTTTGACTAGTGTCTATAATTGTCCTAATGCCCTCAGGGGAGGGCTTAAGGTCAATGGGGTGGTTCCTCTTAAGCAGCTGAACCACTTTACTTTCAGACATCCTGAAAGCATCACACTTTCTACTTCCCTCTAGTGTTTCCTCAACAAAGAAGAGTAATTGTTCTGACTTACAAAGGCCTGTTCCTAAAACTCAAACTGAGATTCTAAAGTCTGTGATATGATGACTCAGCTTTGTTATTTCTGCCTCTTAAAATACTATTTGGCATCACACAGACACTGCAATCAGAAATCAAGACTTTTCTCATGTCTCATGGTGAGACATGAGGTAGAAGAGAATTCAACTCAATCTCATGTAAACTTGTCATGTTTATAAGGTTTAGGAGAAGTATAAGCAACTCCTCACTGCGAAAAAGAAAATATTTGAGGAAAACATAGAGAGATTTCAGTCACTGGTGATGCTCTTTCTGCTTCAGTGACACTGTAGATTTTAAGACAAGACTGAGCCTAGGTTTAAATCACAGCAGTTTAAAGGGTAATCTGATTTATACTAGTTTATATCTTCTAGGCACCAGTGCGCATGTCCATGCTCACGTTGTTTGTCAGTACTTAGGGACATGGGGTGATGTTCGCTGATTTGATGCACTCTCCATTGCCAGGCTGCCCACATCTCATCAACGAACCACAGGAGACCAGCATGTCGTCCTGGAGCAGGAGAAAGGCTGAAACACTGAGCTGTCATTGAATTTACCCCACCACCTAATGTTCACACAGTTCCTCCCACTGCAGCCTCATGCCACCATGCAGCCCGTGTCAGCCTTGGGTAATCCAATGCCAGGGAATTCTCACATGGTGCTCAAAAGTGGCTGAGGGGTCTCTGATGGTTTCCTTCTTCCTCAAACCATCCCATGCAGTAAGTGCAGGCTGGTGACAGATGCTGGTACATACTCCTCATTTCACTTGGGCAGTCATGTTTGCTGAGGGAATCGCTCCCATGGGAAAAAAAGGCAATCCTCCATTGGAAAACTGGCCAAGGAGCTAGCTCAGAAAACAAACATCTTGAGTAAGAAACTAGGTTTTATGATGGATTCTTGGGAGGAGTTGGTTTCAGTTATTTGGCTGATTAAAATCAGGCTTTGGAAAAATGCTACAAGTGCCAAATGAGTTCTCTTCAAATTTCAACTCTAAAATACCCAGTATGTCACCACATAGGGAACCTCCTAAAGGCAAGCCAAAACCTAGTAGTTCTGCCTTGTCCCTCTTCTCTCCTCTACTGACAACAAATATGCCAAAATCTACTTAATAAAAGTGCTAAAAGACATCCACCTTCAACTAAAAGCTTTTGAGAATTTCAGCTTGACTAGCGAATAATCAAACTTTTCCTGATGCAAAGGGAGTGTGTTGTCATTTCCTTCCCAGTGAGTTCATCCAAGACAGCCCCACCCCAGTCACACTCCACTGAGAGCATCCAAGAGGAGCACAAAAAGCAGGAGGAAGGCCCGCGTTCTCCTCATTCAGCTCTGGAGAGATGCTGTTGGTTGGGCTGGGGAGGATTGCTCAAGGACAGCCCAGAGGCGCTGGGGGGAATGGGAACATGCAGGAGGAATACCAAATGGGTGCTATTCAAGTATCTCTGACACACATGACCATGAGACATCCACGTGGACCATCATCCAGAGAAGTGAGGAGGCCTTGGATGACACAACAGCATATTTTAATTCATGTAATAAATGAATTAGATCATGCAATAATATAACCTCCAAACCAGTCACCACTTACAGATGTTCTGGTTATACGTAAATAATGAGCTTACACACATGTGCAGGAAATAAATTTATTTAACAGGCTCCAGAACCATGGATAATAGTACTTACTGACTCACAGCCTTACTTGGAAAAATTAAGAGGCAAAAACAAATTAAAGCATTTGCTTGTCCATAAAATTAATGTAGTATTTTACCTATTCCACAGCAGCATTATCAAGCTTCATGTCTATAATGATCAACAGTGGGACTACTTACACAGGCTTTTCTGTGCTGTCTTTGCCAAAACATTTTGTAAAGACAACTGTCGAAGTAGAGTTTAAACTACAATCTAAAAAACAGTGTTAAAAATGGGACAAAAGTCAAACAAATTTTTAAAAACAACAAAAAACCCCAACAAAGAACAAGGCACTATTCCCTCTTAAGACCTATGAATACTTAAAAATATGGAAATTCCTGCATTCAGCATCTAATGCTTTAACCTATTCCTGAGACTAGACTGACACTCCCATACAACTACAGATACAAAGCACATACGAATCCTGAATAGGTGCATTCATTCAACCAGCAGTTTTATGCAATTCATGTTCAGATGTTATGTAAATACATAAGAAACTTAATTTGTGACCATGTGTTAATGGGAAACTGGGCACACCAAACATATTTACATAAAAGCAAGTGAAGTGCAAGTGCATATATTTGAAAATTAAATTCAAAGCCTAATACAAAAGGTAATAAACCCTGTCTTCTCCCTGTCTGTCAAAAACCCTTCATAAACATGTCACCCACTTTTAAAAGGGTAAACTAAAAAAAAACCAAACAACAATGCTCTTTTGTTTAGCCAAAGCATGCCTGGAGTACCTTAATGGATTGGAACATTTAAATTCCCAGTTGATTATTCTGTATTAGATCTCATTAGTATGGGGGACAACTGTCACTCAAGCCACAAGACCATGGAGCCGTTCTGCTAAATGCAGGGTGATGCTCTAAAATAAGCAGAGCAGGGATGGTGAAGGAAGAATCTAGGCATGGGCTTGTGGGACAAGGAAGGTGGAAAGACAAGAAACTTTATTTAGAGTAATTTCCATATCCAAATGAATACATATCCTTGTGTTCCTCTGTGTGGGATTTTAGTAACAGCAAATACTCTGCACAGACTCTGCCCTTTAAATAAACTGCAATTAACCTACTTTTTGATGAGACAAAAACTGGGTTTGGGTTTTGGTGAGTTTTCTGTGTCATCCAAGACACAGGTTCAGCAAGACCACTGTGCTTCCCCTTGCTCACCCACAGAAATGGTACTAAATTATCCCTGACTTCAGCATCTTCCATGGTGGCAGGTAAATAACGCTGAGACAATAGAGGTGAGACTGATGGTTCAGATTAGTTTCAATACTGCTACTCTGGGCCCTAATTCTATCTCCATATAGTGCCAAAACAATTTGTTGTAATAAGAAGAGGGACAGTCTGGACCAGGTTCCTGCACAAATGGGCTGAAAGTAGCAGGAGCTCAAGAGAAGGTATTTTGGCAGACAAAGAACACAAGTACTATCCTCATCTGCAACTACATTTCAGCATCACAAGCCGAGATACGAGTCCAGTGCTGTTCCAAAACCATAATTAAAATCAGATTTCAGGAGGAAGCATCATAAATTGCTTATCATTTCTGGAATCTCTAGGTACTAAAAATGTCCCCAGACTACTCGTCAGTATGAAGCTGTTGGAGAAAGCCCCGTCCTCTTTTCCCTAATTTTTTCCAGGTCAGCAATAAGTTCTTAAGGCTTCTGAAGCCACTTACAAATTCAGACAAAAGCATCAGTCTGAAGGTTTCACCCTTTTCCAACACCAATGAGAGGTTACACAAACAGAAGTTCAAGTACCAGCCCTTTGATGGTTTCTGTGGCTGCAGAAGCCCACAGCCATGAAGAGGAAAGGATGTCCACAGAGATTTCTACCTACACCCATGCAGAAAACCATATTCCTTCTTAGCTGCTGGTTTAGTTTTGCTCATCTCCTGGAATTTTCTCAATTCCTGCATCCAGGCAACACTAAGAATTGCTGAAAACAAGGGCAGGAGCTATGCCTGTGGTCAGCATGACTGTCCTACAGTACTGGGCTATGGCTTGATCACCTCCCTCAGGGGGAGGAGCATCAGCCAAAAGTATTTTTTTAAACTTGTATTTATTTTCTTTAAGATCAGCACCCAAGAACTGCTGAACTCTGCTCAGCAGCTTTTAGAGATCCATCAGAAAAATCAGGAAAGGCCACCAACTGCAGGAGTTAGAGCAGGCAATCTCATCCCATCTGGAGAAGACAGAAAAGAGCCAAGGGTGTTATGAAGACAGTAAGAAACCTTCCTGCTCCCACACCTGAGCTAACGGGGATGCAGGTCCATCTACTTTCAGCACACATCTGGATTGCATTTGTGTCATTTCCAGCCCTGCTTCCTCTGGTGGACTGAACTGGCAATCGGGTCATCTGCTGGTGCAAGTGCTGCAAACTCAGCTGACTGCAAGAAAGAAGCCAGAATGCTGGAAAAGGCACATTTTGCCCCAAATAGCAACGGTAGCATCCCTGAAATTATTTTTGACAGAAGGTTAAAAAATCCTCTCACACAGTTTCTATGTTTGAGGTAAGGCCCATAGCATTTAAAAGAAATCAGTAATCATGGCAGAATGCTGAATGATGGCAATCTACCAACTCTGAAATTAAATTTTAACTTTCCACACAAATCCTTTCAGGCTGTGTATTTATATATTTAGTAACAAAAACCATATCCATGACCACTGTCGGCTGTAAAAGTTCTATCGTAATAGCAACATTACTAATGGGAACTGGAATTGATACAACATTGCGTGGATCAGTAGCTTCATTGCTGATGACTTTACTAAAATTATTCTAATTTTTTTTTACAGAAAAGATTAGATAAAACTCTCAAAGAGCTCTACAGGCAGACTGAGGATGTCTGATAGAAAAAACATCCACATTCAGATATGAGATTCTGAACCAAAGTGGTTACATGATGACCTGATCAGGGTGGCATCCCTGTCCATGGCAGAGGGGTTGGAATTAGATGGTCTTTAAGGTCCCTCCCAACACAAACCATTCTGGGATTCTGTAATACCTCATGACCCCTAATTAGTATAGTTTTGAGGCTGCGGTTTTTAAGGACTCAAAGCAAAATATTTTTACGTTCAACTACAACTTTTAATTATAGATTGGATTAGTCTCAAGGAAAGATTTCTTTCCAATTAAAAGGAAAAAAAATAGCTGTAAGACTGGCAGAATGGACATACTGCCAGACCTCTATTTCTTTAATGTATTTCTAATTCAGCATCAGTCAGGAGCTTTACTTAACACAAGCAATTCATGCTCTCACTTTTGATACTCTCTTTTACAGTTACATTATGAAAAGCCCAAGAACCTGATGACTGAAGCTTAAACTTGCAAAGTACCAGAATTATATTAAACCGAATAATATGTATCAATGAGATAAAATGGTACTATTTTAAGGGAGAAAATGTTGAGAAAGATCTTAATAGATATTAATTTATTCTCTTTCAGTCATGCAAGAAATTTCATGAGTCATGACAAGGGATGAAGGATAATGCAGTTTAAAACTAAAACATGAGACTAAACTATACTTTTAATTGAGAATTCAATTTTTCTCCATCAACTGCAAATACCAGAATACAGCTTGTCTATCATTTAACACTGAAGACAGACAAACAAATGGGGAGCTTTGGCAAGTCTTTCTTTTTCTTCTTAATGAATTATTTAATTTTGTCTTCACAAGTTAAGAAGTGGTATCTACATTCTGTCTGTGTCTGGTATTTCATCCCCAAAAACACGTTGCTGTGACAGATCAGACTCTACATGTACTTACAAGTATTGAATTTTATATCAAATCCCCTTTAACTGGGTGTGCCACGATCTTTAAGACTGCCAGAACACACTTGTTGCAATTCTGCCCACTTGTGTTTTTTTAAGTGTCTTTTTTGTGATTTGATTTCTGGTAATGACTATGATAAAAATGTTGCTAATCTCAGATTGGACAGTACTTTTCCCCAAACATGAAAAAAAAACCCAAACCGAGGAAAATAATGGATAAGTTCTAAACCTAATTTGTAACATAAAATCTGAGCTGAGGAAGAATTCAGTGTTAAGAGGAAGTACGAGAGCGGTAGGTGCTCCCCAAAAATCTAAGGAGCTGGGTTAACAGGGAGCAGTTAAGCACGCTTAACCACCACAACAATTGTGTCTGCAGAAAAAGAGTTTACAGACTCAGTCCTCAAGTAAACCTCTTTAAAATTCACATCTCTCTGAAAGGAATCACCCCTAACATCTTCTCTTTGTCCATAGGGCCCAACCAGGCCTATCAGCACCAATCTGGATGTGATTTTGAATGACAGCTGGACCATCCATAGGGAAACAGGGGATTCAGTGAGTGATATTTAAATCTCCCAAGGAGTGGGAGTACAGTAAGAACTTGGCATAAACGGAATTCCGTGATGGATAAACATGTATCACTGGCTAAGTCTCATCATGGAGTTGCCTTTTTGAGTTTTGCCTCTAAATTGCCACCAGCTCTGGCTTTGCCACCAAATATACTTGCTCAGAAGTGTATTTAGTGTAAATAAACACAGACTAGGATAAAATACTGCCTGTCTGTGTCAACTCAATTCTCTCCCAAATAAGAAAAAGACCAAGCATGTAGCCCAGACCGTCCCGCCACAGGTGTGTATCATTGCATAAAAGCATAATCAACAATGTATTTTACAAAGTCAGGGCAATTTGTTCCCCTCACTCCTCCGGAACCTAAGCGACTGATGTTCCAACTCCCAGGCCAGATGGAGGTGCTTTAAAAGTATCATAAACAAACACAGCTGATTTAAAAGAATCATTTCATCCTGAAAGGGACACATCTCTGGTTTTTATGCTTGAGTAAATCAAAATTGGCTTGATTGATTTCACTGAAGGTTTTGTTAAGGTGATGCAAGAATTTCAACTCAGCCAAGGAAGGAGAGATCAAGAGTCCCACCCTCACCATCGAGCTTTCTCCTACACATCTCCTGCTCTCATTTTGACCAGTTTAACTCCCTGCAAATGATACCAGGATCTGTTTTTTCATGCTTTCATGAGCCTGCCCTGAGGTCTGAGCCCAAGCCTGGAATGAGATAACTCAGTGCTCCATGGGGAGACTTGCAGTTCACACAAAAATAAAACCTTTATGGTGCCCTTTGTTATTAAGCAGACACTCCAATTGGGCCTCATCACTTCACTTGGAAGTAAAGAATTACAAATGCAAAGGACCTATACTTACAAAATGTTTATGCTCTTATTACACTTGATATCCACATCAGAATGTTAATCATAACAACCCTGAGCAACCCTGTGGAGTATCAACACACTTGTGGTATATGGCTTTGTTAGGTAGGAGTGAAATGGTGACTAATAATATTCACAGCTTCCCCACAGTAACGAAAACGTAAATATTTTTTTAAAGTGCTTACAAGACAAACCTACAGTAAATCTGAAAAATGTCCCCCATAATATTTAAACTAAATCCTCCTCCTTAATCTAACCTCAGAGCATGGCAGTTAAGTGATCCATTCATTGTACTTCAAAATCTCAGTTCTCTCTTTGTTTAAGAGCCAGACACCATCTGACTAACAGGACAGATAATTTGGTCTCTCCAGAAACATTTTTCTGATTTAGAATGATTAAATATAACATGCGCTTCTGCTGAGCCCTCAGCCAACATTTGGAAAGCAGTGGTAAACCTCAGGGATTGAGATCTCAGGCCAGATCTCAATCCCGCTCAGACAGAGAAAACTGATGTTCTAAGGTATTTATCAACCTGCTCTTCAAAAAACAGAAGAGAGAAGATAGGCCTGTCATCTCAGCATGGTAACACTGCTTCTAAATACATTTCCAGGAGCAATGAAAATTAAGGAATTAAGTTATTCCCTTCAGCAAGAGAGCAGGCCAAGAAGCAAAGGTCTGCCATGGGAAGAGAATCAGTCTCTAGACACCAGCCAGTGGAAGAGCAATGGAGCAGATTGAGCCTGACAAATTTCAAGTTCAGCCAGATCCTTTCTGCCCATCTTCAGATTCCCCTGCACCACTGCAAACACGCCTTGGACACCCACAGCATGGGAACACTTTTTAGAGAACTCTTATCTGCCAAGTCTCATGTCAGAGGTGAAGAGTATGAGGATGGCTGTATTTTGGGATTCCTGTATTATTATCTAGGTAGATTATCTACAGTCACCATCTGGAGTTATGGGGTTTTTTAGTGGAAAAACAAAACTAAAAACCCTTCATATACCATCAAAGTGCATGAATAGAACGTAATTATTGTCACAAAGGCAGCAATAGGAGTCACTGTGGCTCCTTTCTAGCATTATTTATAATTTTATATTCCTTGTGATTTTACATCCCTAGCAAAAAAGAACTAAATAAAACATATCAAAGCGGTTCTACACATACCTCAACCTCAGGAATGCCGCTTTTCTAGTCACAGAGACCAGAGAGCAAGCATCTGTGTTCACACAGCTAATTAAAGTGCAAGAAAAACCTCTTTTATATCTGACTTGTGGAGCTGATAACATGTAAGTTATAACTTGTATGAGACATGATAAACTCTGTCCTTCACAGAGAGAAATGCACTTCTAACATGACTCACTGTAAACAGATCTCAGGGTATAGCAGCTTCCAATCAGAGGCAGCTCCATAATGGACTTGTTGAGCAGTGACATTTCCTACACCACTTGGCACAGGGTGAATGATGACGCTGTTGTGGTTAAACCAGATAAGGTTCAATACTAATACAGGGAACAAAGTGTTGGGGTTTTGACTGCATTAAGCCAGAATTTACAAACACAAACCTGAAATGTTTGGCAGATATGGGAAGAAGAGCCATCAGGAGAACACTGCACCAAAGGTGGGGAAAGAATCTTGGGCTTCGAGTTTAAATATTGTTTGTTTATAAAAACTCACTTTAACATCACCTTTGGAGAAAATGACTCATCACTAGTCAGTTAGAGAAGAGAAGAGCAATGGCTGCAGTCAGTGTCCAAGAGGCCCATTCATATTAGACACAAAGATGGCAGGATTAGTGCACAATGGCTCGGCTCCCTCCAGCTCCCGTGGCTCTACCCCCCAGCGAGGAGCTGACATGACAGGATAAGACAACTCCATTAGGAGCCCCTATCACTTCTCTGCGGTGTTCTCCACAAGCAGATGGAGCAGCTATTTAGCCAAATGCACCGTGACTCCAGCTTTATACATGAGCATGTGGGATGTTTCCTAATGTGGGGCAAGGCACAATGTACTCTGATTTATCAACTGTCCCGCATGCAATTAAAGATTCAGATAAATAATTTGGGGGTAAATTTTTTCAGGCTGAGCTGAAAAGCAGCAAGGCATGAGGGGTCAAGTGTTTCTAGAAGATTTATATTTACCAAACAGAGCTGTCTGCAAAGGAATGTCTGTGTTGAGCTGTGGCAGAATGAGGCCTGGGCAGGAGTGAGCTGCAGAACCAGCAATTGCTTCATTTCAAGTGAAACAAATTTAAATGTGGAGTTTACTCTTTACTGCCCTAAGAAACAAAATATATATGCAGTTAGAGCCATATAATTTCCTCCTAACACACATTTTGATCTGAGGATAATGTCCAGTATCACCATTTTTCTGTGCATTCTACAAAAGGCCTCTAATACCTTAGAACCATTTAATCAACATCCTTTGCAGGAAGTGTAGGCAGAACAGACAACTGAAATATAAGTACTGTCATCCATACCCCCTTTGGGAGAGAGACACAGTAAGCATTATATCATTGCATTAGACCATTCTTTGATGTGGGTTTTATTCTTGTTAAATTATGTTTTAGCCCCAAGGTTTCTCCCCCCACACTTCTCTGTGACATGGCCATGCCAGAAAAAATTTTTAAAATACCCCACTGTTCAAAAGGCAAGAAGTACATTTTTACAAGCAATTTTACATGTCAAAAATATAAAGCTGCCTTTTTAATTTCTTGTTTACCAAACACAGTCAATGACAGCTCCTGGAAAACACAGGGTGGAAAAAAAAATGAAGGCAGGAAGATGGTGGTGGGGAAGGAATGCATTTACTTGTTTTTAAATAATAAAGCCTGAATACAAGCAGGATAAGAAATTCTTGAAAAGGCTGTCGTGATGGTGTCTGCTTTGAATTGTGCCCTGTTTAAACAAGAGGAAAGCCTCCCACTGAAAAAAGAAACATTTTTATCATTCAAAAAGATCTCAGGGCAGTCCCTTTAAAATGAGGTATTTTCTAAACAAAGCATCAGAATATTCCCCTGCAGGGAATGAGCATCTGATCTCTTAAAAATTATTATTCTTGAAGAACTGTAGATTTATGGAGTTTTTGTTTTATTTGTTTTAACGTCGGTAGAATGAAACCTGCCTGAAATGACCACCCAAGGGAGCAGAGCCACTAGCTAAGCAGGGGATGAGCTCTAAAAGGGACCCAAAGTTGTACCAAGACCCTTGGGGAGGTTTTAAATCTCTGGCTTAAGCAGAGCTAGCAAAACACTTAATGCAGGTCTCAGTGTAAGCCCAGGACATGGATTTTCCTTCACTTACATCCATGTAGCTCCACTAACATCAGTAGAAATGTTCCTGATTTACATTAGTGTTAAGCAAAGAAACAAGCTAATTACCCCGAATTATCCACAGTGATTACAGGAGAAATTTGTTTTCAAATGCACACATTTTTTCAGCGTGAACTGGTTTTGTGACACTTGTAATAGTAGGTCTGCTACAGGCAGCAGAGTGGAAAAATTTAGCTTTACATAGAAATAGTCTAGAGTCACAATGTGCTTCTGAATAAATAAAATTTCACATGTTGCAGTTTTCTATTATTTCATGAACATCCAACTTCCGTATCTGCAATTGTGACTACAATTCACAAATATAAGCCATTGGTGAGAAACAGTACTAGCATAGAACCCTTTTTGGTCTGATTCTTCAAGAGTTTGGCTCACAGTTTAAACTGAGCCAAGTCAACACTGCACTCAGAAATATCAATAAGAAGAAGTGTTACTGCCTCCATTAATTGCAGTAACCATCAACTGTGAATGTGAGGAGTGGAAAGCTCACAGACAGAACACAGCTCCTTGGGCATTGCTAAGGGAAAAGGTTAATGGGATTCTTGGAAAAAATATTCATCAAACAACACCAAGATTTATTTCTGTTGAAGCATTCAAGGCATTAGCGGTGTTGTGCTGCCTTCTGTCATTTTTATAGACTTAAACTTCTTAAATGCGTATAGAAAAGTAGCTTGAGTACAAATAATCTGTGTAAGGAGAATATCAATAAATTCCACAGCATGTTAGTTTTATCATAGAATCTCAGAATGGTTTGGATTGGAAGGGACCAGAAAGCTCATCTCTTTCCACCTCCCTGCCCTGGGCAGGGACACCTCTCACTGTCCCAGGGTGCTCCAAGCCCTGTCCAACCTGGCCTTGGACACTGCCAGGGTTGGGGTAGCCACAGCTTCTCTGGGCAATGTGGGCCTGGGCCTCCCCACCCTCACAGGGAAGATTTTTTCCTAAGATCTAATCTAAATCTACTCTTTTGCAGTTTGAAGCCATTATACTGAAGGGTTTTGATACAAGACCTGGAGCAACCAGGTCTGACCTCAGAGCTGAGAGTGCTGTGAGCAGGAAATGGGTCTTCATCTCTCCTGAGGCTCCTTTCAGCCTGGACCATCCTCTAATGCTACCTGTACAATGCTTCATGGTCCAGGTAAGCAAAGGAGAAGCCCCAGGCCCACTTCCAGGCAGCCACTGCTGAAGCCAAAGCCAAAGGACTGGGTACAGAAAACAGGTGTAAGTCGCAAAATAGCACAGGAGCAGAATTGAACAGTGTCTACATGGCTGTGAATTGGTTATTTAGAACATACTGTTCAAGGTATTTTTTTCTTTTAAGATGCAAAACTATTCCTTTACAACTATGAAGACCTTTATCAGTGATTAGCACAGCAGATCCAGCAGTACCCTAAGTTCATATAACTTCCACTTTTTAGAAGGAGTATGTGCAGGTAAAGGGTGAAAGCGTAAAACCTGTCACTTTGCACAACATAACAAAGCAAGACACTTGTCACCCTTAAGGTTGATCTCACTCAGCTACTGCAGCTCATACCAGAGATTTATCAAAATTAACCTGCAGGAAAATTAAATCCATTACCTTAAAAAGCAAGGGAATAAATCACAACCAACAGGAAATCAGGAAAAGCTGATGCCACTTCAGACTAATCTAAGATTGTGTGAGCACATTGAATTTTTTCTCATCAATGACACAAAACAAATTCATAGAAGGAAACAGTATCAGCTGTTATTATAATGCAGAATACAAATATGTTCAATGAGTTTAACACTGCAGCCCAAGTATAAAGAACATCTCAAGCTGTTTGTATTTCCAAGCAAGACCTGAGGGGTCAGAGGAGGGAGGAAGACATGTGGGCAGGCAGGATGATGGATGGCACTCAGTGGCATGCTGTGTTTGGGTCTCCTCTTGTTTTTGCAACAGGACGTCTCTGATTATTTTCTGAATAGAGAATAAGGATGGTTACATCTCATTGCTCAAAGAGAACATTTTTTTCAGAGCCTTACAAATTAAATAGAACATTGTAAAGCAAGCAGTCAATGAACTATCTGGTGTTGTTTGTCACAAATCTCCCAACAATGTCAGAAGATTCCCTGGGGGCACCAGAGGTAAGTTTGGGGGCTGGCAAATAAGGTAAATGTGCTCTTGTGCCTACGCTCAGCAGCCCCAGCTCTGCAGAAGCCGTCTGTGTCATTGTCTCTATGGATTGTCCAGCCCAAATACATAAAATATAAAGCAGGGGCACACTGAGCCCCTAAGTAATTGTCTCAGCCATCAAAATTAAAATAATACAGAGACTCCACAAAGGATGGAGGAAGATTACTTTTCCAAATCCCATCCTTCCAGAGATCTTTGCAGAACTGACTCCTGGCTCACAGGAAATGATGGACAGGCCAAAGCCGCCCAACTGAGACACTTCTTGAATGTCACCAGTAAGAGAACAATCTGTCTCCAGCCAGACCTCCACACCCATATTGTCCAGTTCTGTAACAACGACTATGCCGAATAAATAAAAAGCAAGGAAAGCAAGAAATAAAGAATATACTTGCAAACAGTGCAAATGAAGACGGATTAGAAAATGATGTCTCATTTGCACTGGATAGCACAGATGTTGTAACACAGCAGAATTAAAAAAGCAGCAAATGTTTCATTAAATGAAGCAGCGAAAGAGAAGAAAATGTCAAAACTGAAATGTCAGACAAATTTTGGGCAAGAATTCCCCAACTTCTCTGGGTTGTTTCCCAAAGCCAGGACACCAGTCTCCTATGTACAATTTATCCATCCCTCTCTTGTCTGGTTTTGACTGGTTTTAGCATAACTATTTAAAGGTTTTATTTAATCAGTCAGGAAGGAAAGAGTTCAAGGAACACCAGGAAATAGGTGGCAAAATACAAGAAGGTTAGATCGCTTGCACTGGATTATTTTCCTCTGGCACACCACAGAAGAAATAACCCCAGTCAAGGCCTGAATACTCCATGGTCTGTAGGGAGCAAGAGCAGCATTATTCAAGGGAAGTGACACTTTAAAGAACTTTAAATTAGCTGTTGACAGGCAGGTAGATAGATTGATGAGTGACTGCCCAATGTCCCCAACATTACCATTTTGTGGTGAAAGCAAATATGAAAGGGGGGGAAGCAAGAAAATCCATGAAATACAGTTTTGCCAATCTGTGGTGCATTCAGATGACAGTGAAGCTCATTTAAGGACACTGGAAACATAAAATAAATTGCTTTCTCTGAATCCAAAGTTGACAGAAAGTTTCCTAGTTATATTTTTGACTCCAGAAGCACTGCAAGCCATGCTAGCAGACTATGATAAAAATAAAATAATAATAATAAAAATAAAATCCCCCCATCATTTTTCTTCCTGCTAAGTGTTCCTTCTCCCATGGCCCAAGGACCACATGCAAGGGAGGCAGAAGTGCTGGTCCCCTGAACCACACAATTAAGTCTGACTTACTGTATATGCAACAGATGGCCTCACTGCAGTGGGCCCTAAAATATGTTTTAAGCAAAATTAACTTGGGAATCTGCAATTAGCACTGTATTTGAGAACAAATCAGAACAACTTTATTGAAGTGCTCTAACTATTCACCACAAGAGTGAATTTACCCCCAAGGTTCACTTGACTATTTTGTCTCAATTTTCTTGTAATTTCATCTACCATGCTTTTTTTCAGTCCTCCAAAGGTGATGGATAAAACACAGAAATAAATAGGACCAACCATTCACAGAAGCCTAAGGGAAAGCATAATTTTGTTATAAATACTCTTTGGCACAAATCATGGAAATGCAATACTAAAATTGTTTGCTGAATCATTTATGAATTGGGCCTTCAGTTTCAGTTTGCAAATAAGTTGGAGGATTTTTATTGATGTTCTTTTTCACTTTGCTTTTTTAGTTACCAAACAGCCTTTGAGAAACTGAACTGATACATAACCAAGAAAACAGAGGGAATGGGGAACTTTTTTATGCTAATGCAGGACTTGTTTTCTTGGGGGGAGGAATCTACTTATAGATGATGATAAATTTTATGATGACAAATTTTTAAATTAATTTCCTAAGATGCCACAATTGTGAGTTTTCAACCAGCTAAACATGTAGAAGCAACACACATTTTTGTGTTTGCTCATAGATGGGAAATTTTTAAGATTTATCATTACAAAACAAAAGTTCAGTGGAACATAACTGCATGTTGCCACACCATGCATAGTGTCATCACACATGGAGAAATATGTAATACAAAGGGAAATTCTACTGTATTGAGAAATTCAGTATTTTACAGCTGTGAGTGCCCAAACTCCTCACATGAAAGTTATAAACATGAAGAAATAGCAAGGAACAGAGAGGTGCATTTCTTTCTTATGTGTTTTGTCTCAAAGTGCTACTTTTCGTCATCTGAAGAGGGAGAGAAACTTGGAAATAGATAAAAGGTTTATTCCTCTGTAGCCAGAGCAGGTGTGCATTGCCTTACCTGATCTGTCCTCGCACCAGCGGTCTGTTTTTAGTCCTGTTCATATTTGAGTCAAATGGAACCTCAAAGAACTGTAATTAAAAAAAAGAAAGGAAGAATCAGAATGAAAGGATACCGGAAAACATGCCATGCATGGAATGTCCTGTCTGCATCTGCAGGTGCTTTAATCTCTGTTTTTGAAGGTTCAGGGATACAAAGAAAATGGTAAATGGGTTTTATGGAGCTTTGATAGTCTGCATTGATGCCTTTGGCATCCCCTTAGAAAGAAAATCACCCAGAGGACAAAAATATTTTGCACAAGACCCCAAAAGTACATCATTTGAAGTACAGTTTGATTCCAAGCTCTTTTCTTAACAGGTCTGACACATCTTTTAGACATACACAATAACATTTGCAGACACACATGGAAATAATGGAATTGTTACGGTTGGAAAAGATCCTTAGGATCATCCAGTCCAACCAGCACCACCACTGTATTCACCATTAAACCATATTCTCAAGTGTCACATCCACAGGTTTCCTGAATGCTTCAGGTATGGTGACTCCACCACCTTCCCTGGGCAGCCCCTTCCAATGCCTGACAGGCCTTTCAATGAAGACATTTTCCCTAATGCCCAACCAACACCTCCCCTGGCACCAGTTGAGGCTGTTTCCTCTCATCCTGTCCCTGTTCCCTGGGAGCACAGCCTGACTCCCATTCTGGCTGCCTCCTCCTGTCAGGGAGTTGTACAGAGCCAGAAGGTCCCCCTGAGCCTCCTTTCCTCCAGGCTGAGCCCCCCAGCTCCCTGACCACAGTTTTATATTAATACAAATTGTCCTTGCAAATGTGGCACTTCTGGTCTTTAAAAGACAAACACTAAGGTTTTTTCCAAGATCACCTACCTTGCCAGAACCTATAACCCACCCCAAAATCAATCAATTCTTGTAAAATGCTACTGGAACTGCTCTGAGCCTCCAGTTGGAGCAGGAGGGAGTGAACACACCATATGGTGTTATTTAATGTCACAACCCAATATGACTTTAAACACAGCCTATGGGAAAATTCAGGCAGCACTATATGCCTGTTCAGAACTCCTTCAGGCTTCTGCAGGATCTGTTTTGTAAGAATATTACTGGAAAACCTGAATGCACTTTGCCATCCAGACAAATCTAAAGCCATTCAGTTTTACATGTGCAAAACAATAATACAAGAAATAAGCAGAGATTCACTTACGGAAAGAGTAGAACGTATTTACAGAAAGAATATTTTTTACTGATGTTACGTCTGAGGTTTTCAGGTGGGATCTCAATTATAGTGGATATGCAGGAAAAGTACCATAACAAATCATAATTAACATAACAAATTACCATAACAAAGCAATCAGACTCACAGTAAGCTCAGTGTAGCCAAACTGCAGACAGATTTTAGGTGATCTTACGATAAAGGACTACATGATAAAATCTATTCCAGCAAGTTGATTAAATATTTTATGCTACAAAATACTCAATTAACAAACATTTCCATTTTGTCAGTCCATGTTACCGGTCCTGCAACTTACTGAGCACTCCCATGGGAACACCAGTGGACAGAGACCATGGGAGCAGCAGAAACCCGTCAGACCCCTTCAGATGTTCATCAAAGGAAAGATGCTCAATTTCCAGTCACATGGAGTTTCCAGGAACTATCTATCCCATCTATTACCTTGACATAATGACTATAAAACAACCGGCAATCTCTGCCTTCCAATTTTATTATAGATATTCCTGAAGCAAACTCAGGCTGCTCAGCCAGGAGTTATGAGAGAGACGAAGGCAGGCAGGAAGGAAGGAAGGCAGGCAGGAAGGCAGGAAGGCAGGAAGGCAGGAAGGCAGGAAGGAAGGAAGGAAGGAAGGAAGGAAGGAAGGAAGGAAGGAAGGAAGGAAGGAAATACATCTTCTGCCTTGCTTGAACTCTGTGGCACAGCACTGGGCAGCTCCTACAGTGATTTTTAGGCAGCTGACAGGGAATTTCTCATCCACTATTTGCTACGGCTGATGTGCAGTGGTCAGGGTCATTCCCAATGACCACCAGAGCTGGTGAAGACTCTGGTTTGGAAGAAAAGCACTGAGGGGTCCTTGCCCTCCACCTTATGCTAGAGGGACAGGTCAGATCTTCTCAACTACAACACTAACCTGGAAGTGTTAGATGTTTCACAAAGAACCTCTAAGATACAGACACAACTTCCTTCGGAGTAAGGAAAGCACCCCATTTGGAGCTGAAACCAGCTGATTGCTTCTGGCAGCTCAGTGTTTTGCTAATGGTTTGTTTCACTGTTACATTTGAGAGGAAATTATGGTAAATGAAGAAAAAAATTACATTTGACATCAGACTGGTAGAGCAATACAAGGGAAAAAAACTCTACAGGGCTAAAGTCTCTTCTCCAGAAAATATCTGGGCTATGATTACTTTTTTTTGTAAGTCACGTTTTATTTCTACTTGCAAAGGTCTGACTGCTTTGAGTTACTTCCAGTTTAAACTTGTGCATGTGGGGAGATTTTTGCTTACTTGACAGTGTCTAAGTTTATGCATAAAGGTATCTGTGTGCAATGGATAAAACCAAAATAATGTGCAAGTTTTAAACTCAATGTGTCTCAGACACAAAATGGCTAACATGAAGAACAGTTGAATAGTCAACACCTGAAAGAATTTAAACTTATGCAGTTGGTTATCAATATAAGCTGATGATGCCATGCTTACTGTATCAAATATTTCCATATATTTAATATAGTAATCAACCTCTGAACAGAATATAAATTTTGAACAAGAATCTCCTCTGCTGACTTAAGTAGTCAAAAATGTTTGTGTCTATTGTATACAGACATTGTTGCTCCTGAAATTCAGACTACTGCATGACTTAAGACTGAATTTTTCTTTCTAAAATCTGACAATTGGAATAATCTGTTACTGTCAAGCATGGCACTGTACTTCCAACGGAATTGTTGGGGGTTGAATTTTCCCTTTTCTTTCGGTGGAATTTTTCCCATTGTTGTGCTGAGTATTTGGGTCTACACCCATGAGCTCAGTTAACAGTTTTCTCTCGAGGGGGGAGGGGAGGGGCAACACCGGAAAAAAAAGGAGCTGAGATGAGGGGCTTGTGCTCTGCCGCTCGCTCGCCCGTGCACCGCTCGCCCCTCTTGCTTTGGAGCTGGACGGCCGGGGAGGAGGTTCGACTCTCACTCGGCTCTGCCACGCTGAGGCTGGGAGCTGCCTCCCCTGACTCTGGGATCCCGCATCCTTCCTGCTCAGACACTCTCCCGCATCTCCTACCGACTTCAACACGTCTTTTTTGGAGCATCAGGACTGACCCCTGCGCCGGGACCTGTGAGCGGCTTCTCCCCTCTGCCCTTTCCCCCTGTGGGACGCAGACGCCATTCCCCGCAGTGCCCCTCCAACCACGTGGAGTCCACCGCCTCTTCCGTGCTCGCTGGAACATCAGAGGGGTAATCGCACCACAAAGGGAGGGGTCCACAACCAGAACTGTTTACTGTTTACGGGGCTTCCTGCTCTGTTGCTGTTGATCTTGCCGTTATTGTTGTGTTTCTGTTTCTATTGTTTTATATATATATCAGTAAAGGACTGTTATTCCTACCCCCATATCTCTGCCTGAGAGCTCTTTAATTTCGAAAATCATAGTAAAGGAAAGAAGGGAAAAAGGGGGGTTTATACTCTCCTTTAAAAGGGAGGCTCTTGTCCCTTCTAGCAGATACCTGTCTTTTCAAACCAAGACAGGAATTAAACTTAAAATCCTTTCACTTGCAATGCCCTAGATTCCTTCAATGAGCTAGTTGCTATTCCATGTCAGCAAGATGCCATTTATCAAACTTTCCCCATTTTGCTCCCAGATGTTCAGCAAAATTCTCCCTCCATTTGCAATTATTTTCCCCTGGTATTCTAGAAAAAAATGAAAAAAGCCATGCATCTCAAATATCATTCCACAGGAATGAAAGAGTGGAGTCAAACATATTATCTCATGGCAGGCCAACAGAGTCCTCCCTGCTTCAGCAAACAGTAAATTCAGTAAGATGAAGCCTAGATAAATAAATATTTTAGAAGCACTCAAGAGGCTTTTTCCTCAGGAAGTCTGAATGCATCAGTTCAGCTGGACATGCAGAATATTATCTGTCCTCAGTATCTGGGAAACTGGCCACCAAAAGGGCAGACAAAAGGGCAGAGGATTAAATCTACAGCATCTAAAAAGCCCTGAGTGATAAACCTTGGCAACAGCTTTCAAGAACCTAACCTAAATTTTAATCAGTATGCATGACCATTTAAAACATGACGATGGCAAAAAAAAAAAAAAAAATCAGGCCAGCCAGTACTCTGTGGTTTATTTCTCTGGCAGGCTCATCATGCTTTTTGTGCAGATCTCATCTCATTAATATACAGAAATTATATCTTAAACATCTCACAATTCCTAACATAGCTGTCATTTAGTGCTCAGAGCTGTTTACACCCATGAGCTTTCTGTCCTTCAGCTTCTTCACATTGGTTTCCACTTCATTTATAAGTGGAATGTTGAAGAACATTTAATTTCAAGCTACCTCTTGGAACCAGCAGTGCCTGCAGAGGGTGGCTGAGCACTCAGACCCTCGGAGAGCTCACAGACTAATAATTCTACTAAGTCTACACCAAGATTTCTGTAACAACACCTTGCAGATGCAGATTACACTATGCCAGCACTTTCAGCACTATTGATAGGGAAAGAGGACAGCCTGTCCTGTGCCTCTGCAGGCAACTTCCGCTCCTTCCATCAGTTCATAGAATCACAGAAATCGCCAGAGTGGGAAGGGACCCACGATGATTATCAAGTCCAACTGCTGCCTCTGCACAGACATCCCAAGAATCCCGCTCTGTGCCTGAGAGCGCTGTCCTAACATTCCTTGAGCTACGGCAGCCTTGAGCCATTCCCTGGGGAGCCTGTTCAGTGCCCCAGAACCCACTGGGTGTTGAACACCAAGACCACCTATTAAGTTTCCCAAGACAGTGGCCTGACAATTTTCAGTTAATTAGGCCAGTGGAGTACATGCTGCACTTGCCATCTATGGTCCTGCAGGAGAGATCTCATCCACTGAACTACAACAGTCCAATACCTTTACTCCTGTTCACATAGAAACACCAACAGAGTGCACTAAGAGGAACAATATGCTGTAAAGTTTATCAAACAGATCTGTCACACTTCAGCTAATAAACATCTTTCATAGACCAATTTGGACTTCGAGTGTATCAAGGACCAGGCTGGCCGGTGGCCCAGCTCTAAACAGTGACACGTGGTGGCAGCTGAAACAGGCAACTGTACTGACATAACATTTTACTCTAATGCTAAACACATATTTACAGCAGAACCGATAATCCCAGGAGCCTAAAGATGGAACAGAACCCTGCCATTAGAAGATAATTTAATTCAAGGTAACTCTGAGATCCTCCCATTGCAAAACCACCCCTGAATCCAAGCAGGCTTCCATGTCTTCTTTGCCATCAGAATTGCCCTCTAGATCTATGTATTTCTCTTCCAGGTCTCCCAGAAGGGCAGTTTAGGTAAATTTTCAGCGCTAATGAGTGAAGTAGTCACCTCCTCCTGCTGGGCTCCAAAACCCCCAGTGTATTGTACCACATGGGGAGGTGGAGATGAGCTATAGGTGATGGCCAAAGCTCCTCCTCAGCTAAAATCTCTTGCTACAGACCCAAGCAAACATTAACATGATACAAATAAAAACCACTACAGCTAGATGCCCCACTAGAGCACTTCAATGAATATCTACAGCCAGAGGTGAAGCAGGGCTGCATAGGGCAAGTCTTGCAAATATTGATCTGGTTGAATAAGGTGCTTCTGGGGTTCTCCCAATTCCCCTGAACTACAGAAAGCTCTGTTTCTCTTTGGTTTTCTTTGGTATTGCCCAAGAGCAAACAGTTAACCAGAAACACCACTGAAACACATGCTGGAAACCAAAAAGGTGCATGAACCAAGGAGGAGCAGGTGGACCAAAACTGTGTGGAAAGCACAGTGGCAGAGCAGATTGCGTATACCTGAGCAATAACCTGCCGTTTCCTGGAAAGGTGACATCCAGAAAGCCATTCCTTGCACAGTTGGCCATGCAGCCTCCAAATTCATCAGGTTTCATCAGCACTAGCCTTTCACATGAAGTCTCCTGCTTTCCCCACACAGCCAAAGGAAAGTTGCTTAATTTAAGCAACACTGGAAACCCACCAGACCACAAAGCATCAAGTATTTTCCTCTGAGACTGTTCTTCCTCTCCATATTACCTAAATATTTCTATTCCTCATGTTTTCAGTGATTTATCTTACATTGTCATAAAGCAATATATAATTACATAAATGGAGAAGAAAAACATAACATATAATGCATGGTAAATAAGATCAAAGTCCAGATTATTATAGATTTCCTTCTGGTTTCCTTTCAATCACTTTTATATGAAAACGATAAAGAATAATTAAAGCATATTACAAAAGTCTTTTTATTCAATTGTACACAGATGTGACTAAAAACAGTGGTGGGAAGGATTTTCCAAAGCACTCTTGTGCTGATCTAACAGGATTCTCACTGAAGCCAGTGGCAGTTTGACTTCAGTGAGAGAGAGACCAACACAGAGTGATTCCAAAAATCCCACCCTAATTGTACAAGCAAGGAAAGGCTTTAGAGACTGCTGGCTTGGAGATTGTATATTTGAGAATCATAAAGGGCACACAGCACCTGTTTGTCTTCAAGATATGAAAATAAAGCAAGGCAAATATTTTAAGGATTAGAAATAGCTTTTTTTTTTTTTAAGGCAGTATCTGAAAACCTTCTGGCTGTGAAGTTCCCAGTCTTACCATAGATCTGCTCTGATATTTTCCATCTCAAAGAGGATTCTAATTAAAAATGAGATTGATGCAAGGCTGAACAATGTTACTTACAGACAGAGGAGGGCAGCTAAACCCCAGACTGCCAAGTCCCACGAAACTGGAAAGGTCTGCCACATAAAGGATCTGACAGAGTTTATTTTTTCCCCCCCACAAAAGACACATTCCTATTATCAGCCAGCATTTAAAAGCCCATTGCTCTGTACAGGGAATACAGCAGAACAAAATGGCTAAGAAAATGTTGATACTTGTGACTTTAGAGATTTTTAGGATGGAGAAGGCAGACTCATTGGTATGCACTCATCTGAGCTGTTAGACTAACAACCTGTCCTGCCAGCTCTGCTTTCAAGTGCTCAAGAGGTGATGCTGTAATTCTCTTGACCACTCACAAGTGTGGCTTTCCAAGGATTCCCAGAGACACTGTCCCCAGAATGGGGCATTTTTTAGTTTTTACATGGCATTTAGTATTTCAGTATCCTTAACTGGCAGCAGCATCTGGAGCTGCCAGTATGCCTGGCACAGTGTTCCGTGTTTGTTTTCAGCTCATTCAAGTCTTTTTGGTGGCTCTGACCAACAAAACAAGTGGTCACTGAACTCTCGCAGCTTGGGCCTCTTCCTCAGCACTTTGGCCAAACAACATTCTTTGCTGATACCACAAGTGCCATTACAAGGAGCTCGAAAAGTTTACGGCTGTGATAACGTGGAGTGTCCCAGCAATGTGTTCCTAACGCTGCTGCATCTGTGGGGCTTGTCACAGCCATGAGGGGTTGGGACAGAGGAGAGGACGATGGATACATCCTGAAATACACTGCTGGGAACTAGGGAAGCCCAGCTGGATAAACCATTGGCTCTGCAGCTGTGGATGTGCTTGTAGCACTCACTTGAGGAAAAGCAGTGAGGGTGGAAGGAAAGACCCTGGGCCTGCTGTGTCCAAGCCTGCTGCAAGGAGCAAGGAATTACCAGTAATTAAGGAGTACATGTCTTCTTCAGTGTATGAATAACTTCACAAGTTAAATAATATGGCATGTGTACCAAAATTCTTTATCTACTTTATTCCACATAAAAAAAAAATTCTCGTCTTCATTTTGAATCGATTTTTTGTACCAATGCATGAACAACTAGCTCATTTAACCTCATTTTTCCAATGTACCTGATGCCCAAAGCTTGAAATGGGAGAAAAGACATAAATCTCCTGGTTTAGTAAATGACAAACAGGTCAGGTGACCACCGATGAGCCTGGCTCCTCTCATAAAAATCATATTTTGCTAAGAAGATAGCATAACAAAAATGAAATAATAATAAAAATAAAAGCAGGCCCTTATAAGCTGTTCCATCTTGAAACTGCTGACTTGGTGAGCCACCTAACGAGTGTATTCCCAAGGCCTCACAGAGGCCAGCCATGGCTTCAGAGGAAATAAAAGCTGGATACCACAGACAGGTTTTACCTTATGTGATCCACATTGGAGAAATAAACTCCATGGGAAGGAATACTGCCTTCCGGCTAGTTGCCAAAAACAAATAATATTATACATTTACCACCATCAAGTCCTTTTTATTTAGCACACAATTCATGCATCTGCAACCAAAGCTCCTTACTCCAAGCCTTTCTTGAGCCCCTGTTCCAGGAGTACACTTGCCTATCAATGCTTTTGGAATCCTCGATTAAAGGAGGTAATTTCCAAGTGCAGAACACACTGCACTGACTATCTTCCCATCATTTCAGATTTTGTTGCTGTAGGGCTCTTCCTTTTCAACTTTAAATGAAAACTGCTAAAAAATGTGTTTCAGTTAGATAAACAACTCATGCCCTTCCATTGTGCTCACCCAACCAACTGCACCCACAGTACGACCTTATCTGACCAAAAATCAGCTAATTTCCCTCTGGATCTTTCCATTTTTTTATCTGTGTCACTGGGCCAGGTCACCCCGGACACAAAAAGAGGAGAGGGAAAGGCTAAAGCTGTTAACACAGCTCCCACCGCTGTGCTGTGCATCGTGTATCCCAGGAGAGAAGCAGCACCACAATGGTGTGTCTCCCATTGAGGGGTTAAAGCATTCTTTTTTCCACACCACAGAGATGAGGCAATGAAGCAACATTCATCTGTGCTGCCCTGGAATAAGAAAGGAAAACTTCATCTCCCTACACACACTTCCACAACTGAGCTCTGATCACCCCACATCTGTTCCCTACCCCTGCAAGTTTTTAATGATGAATTATCATCATTAAATAGATGTCAGAAGCATCTGACATCTGTAACATGGTTTCTTCAGGAACTATTTTATTACTATGTATTTTAGGAACCATTATTAGGGTTGAAGAAAAATACCACCTTTACGCCTTACCAAAATACCCCCTGAATCACTCTGCAAAGACATTTTCTTAAGAGATTTCTTTGCATTAAATCATATTTGTCATGATGCCAGTACGCCATGAGTGCAATGTATAATTTAAAAAACAAACAAAACTTCAAGTAACAATCTCTTTGCTGAAGATAGGTATTGTACAAAGTCAGTATCTGGTTTAAGTTACTGTATGTCCCAAAATACACCAGGCCAGGTCCTCTGGACACAGTGCAGCTGCTTTGAGCAATACTGCAGATAAAATCTGATACTGAAGATGGCTTAGACAAATTCCTGTGGTGGAATAAAGTTGTTAATCAGGAACTCTTGGGGAAGTGTTTCTGCTGCTCAATGCAGTGCTTAAGTGAAGCAAGAGATCCCGAGTCAACCAGGAGACACAAGTCTCCTCCAGAGGACTGAGAACAGAGGCAGGAGCGGCAAAGACTTTATTTCCCCCTAGTAACTACAGCAGGATCCTGAGCTCCTGGATTTAGCCAGGGCAGCTGTAGAAGGAGCAGGTCACTCAAGAGCCCTCCAGATCATCAGTATCAGCTGCTTGCAGCCCCCTGTGACTACTAGAGAGCTATAAAATCAAGCAGCCTCGCTGTGCTCTGCTCTTGCCCAGGAGATGGGAGCAGGGAAGTAGGAAGGTGAGATTTAAATCACTTCCACACATCTTCTGGCTCCAACCCATGTGTCCCAGATCCAGGTCATTTTAATCAGCTTTTTATAAAATGTCACTCAAACTATTAGAATACTAAACCACCTCAGTGTGCTTCCTGCCAGGAAGCTGAATATTAATCCATAAACTGCTCTCTTATATCACAGGGAGATGTGCTGGTTTTAACTGCTGATAGCTGACACGTCCTATTAGTGAGGCTTTTTGTCTTACAAGACAGACAAAAGTAGCATTGTACATACGGCAGCAGGCTTGCCTGCTTTCGGGGAGGCAGAGGTTATTTCAGTAGGTGCAAACACATAAACTGCTTGTTCAAAATATCTTTTAGTTTCAGAAATAAATTAATTTTTATACTTGAAGCTCCTGGCATCGGTGAAAGAGAATTTGCTTTGGTCTGGCCATATTTGGCAAAATGAAAATCTACCCCTCCTCCTGGCCAAAATATTAAAAACTTCAGAGCCCCAAAACCCACAATGGATGAAATGCAGGAATGCTGTAACAGAATCAGTAAAAAAGTTTAAATGTGAACCAGGGTGTGAAGTGGCATAGGTCTTTACTGATGTGCCTGAGCAATGCAGCATGCTAACATTGTCCAAATGTCACAGAGCTGACCTGCTCCACTTACACACAGCTCAAGCCTCCTAATAAAATCATTCTTCAGGAATTGCTACTTTTAAATATTAGGAGATGATATCAAGGAGAGCTTCAAGTCATATTTTTATATACAGCACACTTAGGGAATCGATCAAGTCTATAGGAGAGAGTTTACAACAAAATTTAAACCAAATTTTCTCCTATTGTTCTGATGTCTAAAAAGAGAGCAAGAGAACTCTGAGGGACATTTCAGGACTTACACTGCACTGGCAGAACAGCCCCATTGCTTCCCTCCACTGTGTGCTCCCAGAGCCAAAAGGGGCCCACTTTCTAATACACTGACAACTTTTAATTGTTAGGGGAGAATATCACAGGCACATTGATGAGTGCAATACTGTAACTTCATTTGTATGACAATGGTTTCATTTAGTTTTAGATCTTCGCAATAAAGCAAATTAAAAGAAATCACTCTCTTCCATCTGTATAGAACTTAAGAGAAAGCTATCAGTATGTTAATAATGCATTTTTTCTTTTATTAATTTCACAGATATTTGATGTGGCAGGCCACATGTGTGGTATTTTCAAGGCATTCTCTCCTCCTAAGGCTATCACAGCTCAGTAGATCAAAAGACATGGAAGAGATGCTCACAAGTATCTATATATAAAGACTCTGGTCAAGCCTAAGGATTTTGCCCATACTAGGTTAGTTTTGGTAAGGGATTTTTCTTCATTAAAATATGATTTTATGCAGAATGTGTAGAACTGCCAAATAAAGTAACAATATAATAACAATATAGTAACAAATATCCAAGGTGTAGCTAATCACTTAGCACCAGCTTTGCAGTAAAATCTAGTAAAATCCAGTAACCATCTTTTCTAAAAGCAAAATGCACCAGCTGGGACCATGAACTGGGGATGACCATCACTATGCTCTTCTCTTGAGGACTGGATGAGAAACCCGTACACTGAGAAGTCACATTACAAAAGACATCTCAAACCCATAATTAGGTCTCACCTTTCCTTTCCCTTCATTAAGAATGAAAGTGAAGCAAGAGTCTCACGATGACCCACTGGAAAGCACAAACACCCAAACCTGTTGCAGGGTCATCTCACCATCCATCTTTCTAAAGCTGTCAAGAAATGTTTGTCATTCCAGTACTGCTTGCATCTCCCAAATGCTAAGATAACACACTCATCAATCTCAAAAGAGGAGTTGAAAAATAAATAGTTCTGAGTCATGTTACTAAGAGGGATTCCACACACTATTAATTTTAGCTTGGAAACCAATTAAGACACCAAATCAAATTACCTTCCCCCTTTTTAAGATATAGTGACCTATTCACTTGTGTAAAATTATTTATTTTGTGCCAGTGATCCTTTCCAAAGCCTTAGAAGCTTAAACAATATTAATTTTAATCTGACTTCTGGCAACAGGAAGGTTTTTGCCAAAAGGCAGACAAAGATATGGACGAAATAGGATAACTCTCTCTATCTTAGAAGGCTATTCTTAAAATATAAGCATAATAAGAAATATAATGACATATAGGCAACACTTGTTCTAAGCATTGCATGAGCATCAATACGTTGGAATAAATTGGTGCTTTCCACATGAAACCTGGGGTAGCTTTTGTTCCCTTCACCCCCACTGCAGCTTCTTGCTCACAAGTGCTGTTACAGCAACACTTTTCCACATCAAAGCAAGAGTCCAAAACTGCACACAGGAAAAGGGTTATTAAAGCAAGAACTCCCTGCCTAGCCAAAGGGCTCAAGCTCCTGCAGTTCATGCCATGGATCTTACCAGAGCAGTGAACTCCCAGCAGTTTTTAATATTGACACAGAAATGCCACTCTTGTCAGGTCTGTCTTCCAGGTGCCTCAAATGTCACCTTTGTTTGCTAAGTGTTAGCCCAATATGAAGTTTGCTGAGTATCTATTGGGAAAAAAAAATACCCAACCTTGTACCTCAGTGGCCTGATTTCTCCCAGGTGCCAGTATCCATTCATTCGAGAACTTCTGGGGACTGTTTCCCTATTTCCAGCTCCTTCCAGTTGGTGCCACCGTAGGGATGCGGAAGCTTTGACTACACGGGTCTTGCTAAAGCTGGATGGCTGGGACTAGTGCTTTGTTCAATCACAAGAAAAAAAGGGAAAAAAATCATCTGGATTCAGCAGGACACTTGACCGAGGCACTTTGTGCAAGGTGCTAAAGCCAGACTGCACCATGGGAGTTTTGGACATTGTGTTCACTTTCCATAAAACTAAAGCCAGAATCATAAAAAGTCTTTTTGTGGTAATGGAAGTGCATTATAGTATCTCATCCTGGATCAAAACCTTTATTTAGGCAATTAAGAATACATACATAAAGAAAGACAGGGACTACTTCCAAGGACATGGAGGGCCAGGACAAGGGGAAATGGCTTCTCACTGCCAGAGGGCAGGCTCACCTGGGGTATTAGGAAAAAATTCTTCCCTGTGAGGGTGGGGAGGCCCTGGCACAGGTTGCCCAGAGAAGCTGCAGCTGCCCCATACCTGAAAGTGTCCAAGGCCAAGTTGGATGGGCTTGGGTTAATCTGGGATAGTGGAAGGTGTCCCTGCCATGGCAGGGGTAGAACTGGATGAGCTTTATGGTTCATTCCAACCCAAACCATCCTGGGATTCTGTGTAAGAAGAAGAAAACAAAGGACTGGAAGTCCAGCATCAAGGTTCCACTGATCATTGCTGGCAAGTAGAGGATAAAACAAAGAATTTAATTTGCTTATCCTTGAGCCCAGATCCATATGCGGTGCTACCCAACACATACATGCACTTATGGAAAAGGAAAATCATACAAAAATCAAAACACAAAAAAGCTATTAGGTCCTCTAAAAAAATTGCAAAATCAAATCACTTGCTCTAACGGAAACTCTTGAAATAAAAAAAAAAAGACATATTACAAACTGAAACTCAAATAAATACTGCCATATTTCTATGACCAAAAATATATGGTGAAGCATCTACTTTTCACCAGATTTCAAGTTCCTCAGTGAGGAAAGCATGTGCAGATACCTGAGAAACACTAACTTTGCAATTCCAAAACAAACTTATAACAAAAAGTTCTTACTCCAAAATAAAACCCATAAAATACATCCCAAGAAAAAAACAATATGCTTAAAAATTCACATTGTATTAAAATTCAAATTAATTTCCCCTGTAGGCAAGTCCTTAAATGTATCCCTCCATTTAATTACATTGTAGTTCCTGTGTAGACAAGTCCTAAGATGCTCTTACATGATAATCGTTACATATGAAGTGGTGAAATGAATTGCAACATTCAGTAATGCTCCTTATGAACTAAGATTTATAGAAGAAGCATGAAATAAAATGATCAAAGCACATGGTTACTATATCTGTATGTTATTCTGGGGAAAAAAATTAAAAACTTGAAAATTATAAATATCTGGGCACAGATATTTATATTACCAAAACTGCTGCAGAAGGTAGTGCTCAGCCCACCTACTTATTTAATTGAAGCATTAAACTTAGAAAGAAATCTAAGTGCATTTTACATGTTATTTAAACACTGAACAAATCATGAAAATAACTGATAGAATTGTATGATTTAGTAAATACAATTTTTTTATTAGCTCTACCCTTAGGCAGTTGTCTAAAAAGCTGAGGTAAACTCTCAGTTTCACTATGTAAAAAAAAAAAATCCAGTTTTGAAAAACAATCAGAAATTACACAAATAGCTCCAACTGTGGTCCCAGGAGCAGCAACCAGAAAAATAAAAGAAGTGCCATGAGGAAAAAGGAACTTTGCCTCACGTGCCTTGTCTCAGTGGCACATTGGGCATCCACCCCGTCACACTCCTTGGCAGTGTCTCTCTAAACATATGCTCATACAGATAAAGTATATTTTAAAATATATTTTCTAAACTAAACCATATCCAAGACAGGTTTGGATGACTGCTCACAGGCTTTACAAGCACTTCATTTACATACCACCATACGCATTTATTATATAAATATTTATAGTTTGGCAGCTCCCTCTCCAAACCTGCACAGGTTTTCTCTGTTGGGTTTCACCAGTGATATTTCTTTTGAATTTCCACATTTGCAGATGGTTTGCTCAGACAGTCTTGATGGAGAACAGTTGTGCCTATTAGCAAACAGGCTGCTGACAACTAAGCCAAGCTTCTAAAAGGAGGAGAAGAGAGGAGAGGGAGAGGAGACATGGTGACCTGCAATTACTGAGATGCCACAGAAAGACCTAGTCAAGCCCCGAGCCTTTCCTTGAGGTGTTCCTCCTCTCATTCCAGAGTACTTCAGTCAGATCTCACCCTAGTCAACCATCCCACTGCCCAGCACCACTCGGTTCTTAGCAAACACAGCCTTTGATTAAAGAAAGGAAAGATAATGCTGCTCCAAGAAGTTATGGACTGCAAAACAAATTATATTTACAGATACAGAATTGTAGAATCATAGCATGGTTTGGAAAGAACCTTAAAGCCCATGTTGTTCCAACACCCTACCATGGGCAGGGACACCTACCTCTAGACAAGTTTCCCTCAAGCCTCAACCAATCTGGCCTTGGACACTTCCAGGGCTGGGGAGTCCACAGCCTCACTGGGAAACGTGTGCCAGGGCCTCACGACCTCTATATAAATATATTTTAGAAGGGCTGTTTATCCTGCTTGACTGTTCAAAATAAGGCAAAGACAAAAAAAAAAACCACCGTTATTTACTTTTGCTTTATCCTCTTGTCTTTCCTCCCCACAAATAAGCAGATTATGATCAGCATTTTACAGAAGATACTCTTTTAGGAAAGGAAAAAAGGTAAGTGGGACCAGGCGTGCAGGAGATGTGTATCTGCACCTTCCCTGAAACTCTCTGGACACAGAACAACAAACACAGAACTCTCTGAACACAGAATATTGGTATTTCCACCATCACCAAGCCATGGTACTACAGGAAAGCAGCACAAAATCAAACTAAGTACGAACCAGCAAAGTTGGCGATGCAGCTCTGTCTCACCCCTATGGGGTTCCAACTCTTTCCTCGCCTGGATTTCCACACTGGGCACAGTCCATGATGACAGATTTGCAGAAATGCCACAGCCAGGCTTTGCCTTCTTATCCAGAGGACAAACAGTAATTCTACTGTGTATTCCCAGTGGAATAATTGTAATAAGTGTAATTCCCAGTGGAATTACTGTGACATTCCTTAATGTCACAACTATCTATTTCTAAGGTAACATCAGATTACAGGGGACTTGGGTTTTATGTCAATAGAAACTGGCTGGGGCAGGTCAGCACAACCAGCATGGGCACAGCGGGAGCTGCTCCTGCAAAGGCAAGTTCAGGCACACTGTGCTTCACCCATCCCAGCACTCACATCATCACCACTTCCCCAAGGAGGAGCTGCACCAGTGCTTCCCAGCACTGTGCCTGACCAGACAGCGGTTTTATTCAGACAGTGAGTTTTCTTTAGACAGCACTGGAATTTTTCCAGGCTAGATAAAATCTAAATTTTTCCATGCAAAGAACTAAAATACTCATCAAAAACACAAGACCTCATTTATGTTCTGATACTCCTCCTCAGGCATTCAGTTTTGGCTACTGTTGAGACAGAATCTCTTTGTTTTGACCCTGAATGACTTTCCCAATGCACCTCACAGGTAAAGGAGGTTCCGGCTGCTGCCCTCCCACCCACTCCTTAATTAAAGATGCTGAAGTCTGACATAAACCATGTTACAGATTAAAACTAGACTGTGATACATGAGAAGTATGTGGATAGGTTTTGGAAAACAGACTGTTGGCAATTATTTTGGTGTTTATTTAGAATCTTTAAATTGGTTTAAAATAGGTAACAAGAAGAATTGTTGCAATTTAACAATAGAAAGAGGAGAAAAGAGCAAGGAAATCCATCTGTCACTTCCAAACAATTGCCAGGAATTGTGGATCTCTTTAGGAATGCAACTAATTACAAAAATATTTTCTGACTAACATGGAAATGCTGTTTAATCAGAATTATCTGAGTTCAAAGAGCCATGAGAAGCAGGAGCAAAACCCTCGTCTTGACACCTAGGGGCTGCTGCTCTCCCAAGGCACTAACACAGAGTTAAACTGCCTCCATGGTCAGGTTCACCCAAACATCTTTTTCATGAACTAATCAAACATGCATTTATCAGCCTGAGGAATATGCAAACCTAAGGGGTTTTATGGAGGAGTTCTTCCCTTCACAAAGAGTCCCAAAACTTTTAGTTCTGAAGGTCTTAGATTATCAGGCTACAGCCAGACTAGTACAAAGCATCCTTGATGTCTACACCAAATGAAAAGATTAGCAAGTCTGCCCCAATGCTGATTACACCAGGCTCATACTATTTTTCCAGTGGATGCTTTCATAATTAAATATCAAGTAACAGGAGGCACTTTAACATTCATGTCACCCTCACCTATGAAAACAACATAAAGTTTCTTTGCATTAAGAACTATAATGTATTAAAAAGCATTCTATGGCTGTAACAGCAACCTGTCAAGCTGTAAAAAGAAATCCAGATTTTAGTGAAGGGGGTCCCTTGGGAATGCCATGTATCAGCAAAGCAGAGCAGCAATCACATTATGCCTGTAACCAATATGGACAAAGTGGAATGAGTAATAAAAGCCAACAAAAACCAACTTTCATTCTGATTAGCGATCACAGACTAATAAGGCTCCAATTGCAATTTAAAATTAGGTGGCACCATCAATCACTTGGGTCTCTGCAAGCAGCAGCCACAGGCACCTGCAGGAGAGGCACCAGGGATATCCTGGGGATGCACGAGACAGTAGCTCTGAACTCTGCCAGGGAGCACAGCTCCTCAGACAGAGCAGTTGTGATGATCTGCAAGATGTGCAAACCCCAAAACCTCGAGCACAAGAAAGGGGCTCAAGGGAAACTTCCCCAAGCTCCAAGTTTTTATCTAGTTAATTCTCTTGGTCCGGGCAGGTGCATCAGCTCTTTGGACTGAAGAAACATGACAGGTTTTAGCTGATTGGAATAGCTATTGCTCTGCATGATGCAAATATATCACATTTTAAATTCAGTCCAGGGCCACTCATAGGGAAAAAAATCCCCAAAAACTAGATTTCCAAAAAGAATGAGCTTATTAGAGGAATAAACAGCCTAATAATGGACCTATTGAACAACTTTCATACTTTTTTGGTAATTTCATCAAAAGACAAGACAACAAGCTAGGCTTTTATGCGAGTTTTTTTTTTAAACATCTGGGTGTAAAACTTGAGCAGGTTACTCAACCTTCCTGTGGAGGATGAACAAAGAGAGGGTGAACAAAGTGTTAAATAAGTGGATGGGGCTGCACTGCCCCTGGAGCACAGGCAACTATGTGATACACAAGGGATCACTGGTTCATAAATCGCTAAGGAGTTTATGATAACTGGAAACGTTCATCCCATTCCCAGCTTAGATTTACATGCAGTTAATTTCTGCCCACTGATTCTTTTGCCAACACTGCTCTCCAGCCACAGCAAGGTCCTTTTCCTCCTGGTGCTTACCCTTGGATATATTTATGGAGCAATCAGATTTATACCAGTTTTTGTCCTGCCAGGCCACAGAAGCCAAGCTCTTCCAGCCACTCCTTGTAGGTCTGTCTTCTTGTTCCCTCCCACATCCCAGCAAGTTCTTTTCAGCACCTGTTCCAATTTGAATTAATTTTTCTTGCAGAATAGTGCAGTTTTACAGATGACTATCTGCTAATGGCGTTAATGGTTCCCAGCCTCCATGGAAATGCCTTGCTTGAGTCAAGATTGCATTTGCCTTTTTCACACTACTGCACAGTCATGCTCTAAGAAAAGGAGATTTTTTTCCTTTTCTGTTCCTTCTGCCTGAGAAACATTCAGGCTTGATCCAGGAGTAGATAAAACTCTGAACTAAAAAGCAAAAACCTGGATTTTAACCTAGGTCAGGTGTTAATAGCCCACAGAGTGATCCTAAAGAAATCATTTCATGTTCTTATTTTTTCATTCCCACACTTACCTATTTAAATACAGAACTCATTGAGGCCAAGCATCACCTCTTAATTTAAATTACCCCAGTGCCTTAAAATTATTCTGCCTGTGGCTGGAAAAAATCCTCATGCCTCTTAAGTTCGAAGGTTTCATGAAACGATCTAGCTCTCAATTATCTTCCTGGTTTGTCATTGTTTGGAAAGACATGTATTTTAATGCACAGTCACATAAGTATATGGAAATAAAAAGCAAGCTGCTAAAGGTATTAGTAAATAAAAAGCAAGCTGCTAATGGCTCACTGAATTATGGCAAAATCCAAAGGCACTTCCAGGACCTTGCAAGTTTTCCATTATTTTTGAGAATGTTCCCATAAATGTCCATTACTGAGCAACCTTTGGGGGACTGCAGCAGCTGTGAGATCTACTGAAAATCAGAAGTCAAGCTGCATTTGGGAAGACATAAATCCACTGAGCACTTTGCAATGTCTGCTGTAAAACCAGAAGAGACTGGGACAGCGCTCATCGGGAATACTCCAGGCTCCCAGCATGCTGTCCCATCATAAAAATGAAACTGTGAAGAAAGGATGATCTTCTTCGATATTCTTCAGAAGTTTTTACAAATTATACAAGTTAACAGTCAGTCAGTCATACAGGGCCCAATAGAGGCTGTGGCCCTTCCCTGGAGGGAAAGCCCCTAAGCCAGGAAGCTCAATTCTCCCCCGGAGAGAAAGCCCTTAGGCAAGCCTCTCTCTTGGTTACGGTAAAAGAAAAGTCTCTCCCACAGTACCCCTTGTTTGCATGTACATGTTTTGTACCCCCTTGGCCCTTTCCCTTTGTTCCGCCCCTAAACCCTCAGATCATTGGCCCTGTTGCTCTACCCCACCTCCTGCTTCCCCCATGTAAACCCTGCTCCCTCAGCCCTCGTTGGCCAGTCTTTGTCCCTTTGCAGCAGAAGAATAAAGACCTCTGTGGAACCCCATATGAAGGCTCCTGTCCCTTTCTTCAGTGTCGCCTGCAGCGGCTCTCACAAAAGAGCTGAAATCCCTCAGGCAAAGGCAGACGTGCCTGTGCACCTAAGGGTGCCTTTCTCCAGACGCTTCCTTAGTAAGGTTGCAGCACTCTACCACCCTCGCCCGCCATGACAAGTCATCACATGGAAATACATAAAAAGTGAAAAAAACCCTCAGCACTAGAAAAAGCCCATCATTCCTCTCTTGAGGAGAGGAAACCAATCCTTCTGAACTTGCCATAGGGCACAGGAGATCTAAACATTATCTGTAATCACAGAAACCCAGAATGGTTTGGGTTAGAAGGAAACTTACAAATCATCGCATGCCAACCCCTGCCATTGGCAGGGACACCTTCCACCAGACCAGGTTGTCCAGTGCTCCATCTAACCTGCCCTTGAACAGTTTATCATAAAGAAATGATATCCTACCAATCAATATCCAGATGGGAACTTAGTTTCTCCTAGAAGAGTGCAGCACTACCATCACTCATATAGGCTGTAATTTAGGCACACACACAAACCCCCCATAATGCAGAAAACTGAAACCCAAAATAGGTCTCCACCAAATGCAGCTTCTAATACTGCTATTTAAAAATATAATAGTATAAGATGTACAATTATACTAAATAGAAACACTTCTGAATTGATAAAGTTTTAAGAGCTAATACTTTGAGGGTTTTTTTGTTTTAAGTCATTTAAAACACAAGTTGAATGGCAATAGCCAGCAAGGAGCTGTGGAATTACACAAAGTTTTGCTGGCACTTGCACTAGCACCTGAAGATGAGTATTCCCAAGAATCTGAGCTGAAAAAACCCTCCCCACTCACAGAGCCGGGCAGGAGGATTTCCAAATGACACATTAAAAACAGAACACATACTAAAATATTTTTTTATCTTATTATTGGAGCAAAAATGTATCCTGTGTGCTATTCATGCCATGCTACTTCAGCTGTAACAGTGGGTTCATTCTCATCCTCAGCCCAGACATACTGGAGATGCTGAGGAACTCCCAGTGGGAGCAGCATGAGGTGCCAGCAGCTCTGCCCAGCTCCAGCAGCACAGTGCCTGGTACAACTGCTACACATGCTGAGTGTCTTTCTAATGGCAAAATAAAACTTCTCAGGATGGCAGGAATGTTGGGAAAGAAGCTTAAGGAGAAATTTCAGTGCGAGGTTTTAGTGAAGGAAATAGTTGATCCTCATCCTTCTTACTTATCACTCCTACAAACCCCACATTTCAGTCACATTGTTACACTGCCCTAGCTTGGTGCTTTTGTGGAAGGCCTATTTGATTTTAAAATACACTCAGGACTCCAGTTGTCTGACTCAACAACACACTGCCCTGAAATATGCCTAAAAAAAAATTGCCATCCAGCTCCCCACCACTTGTCTCTATGGCTCATCTCATCTTCAGTATTCACCCTTATTCACAGTTACTAATTTAAATGCCTGTAGGAAAGAAAAGTCTGGCAAAAAACCTAACCCCGAGTGTCTGCTGTTGGAATAACTGAAGAAAGAGCCAGCAGACATCCCAACAGGTATCACCAATGGGATAATCCCAGTACAGCAACCAAAAGCTCAGCCATCCCTAATCACGGTGAAAGGTTAGGAATTAATTATGCTGGAATGACAGCTCAGTGGTTTGGGCATCAGCTTCCAAATAACTGGACTTGTTGGGAAGTCAACAGTTGAGTTCCAGACAAGGGAGGGCCAGATACTATTAGTGTTTTGAAAAATACATAATTTAATGGTGAAACACAACTTGTTCTACCTGTTTTTTAAAGAAATTGAAAAGGATTTTTCTAACCGGACCTTCCTGTGTGATACATAACTGACATATTTGGTAGCTGCAGAATTTTATTCCTTTTTTCAAGGCATATAACAAGATAACCACTCCACTGTGAATATCAGGAATGATTTCAGGAAATAATTTTTATTTATCATTAAATGGAAGATTACCTGAGGAGTTGCTATTATTATTATTATTATTATTATTATTATTATTATCATCATTATTATTGGCAACTAGCAATTAGCACCAGACAGCCATTTATAATTTTCAAACTCAGATACAAACATTGTTTGCCAAGAGAAAGCCATGTGTAATTCCCACTGCATGGGAAACAAATTACAGAATTCAAGTGATCTGTGACTTACAATTGAATTGGGAAGCTTATACAAGAGCTATGCAAATAGGACATTGGGGATAGCTTCAGTAGACTACAAATTATTCTGAGTCTCTGACTCTCAAACAAAATATTCTTAGTCTGAAGTCTCTTACATACGGACTTTGCTAAAAAGGAAGAAAAGCTTAAGAAACTGCTCAGAAGAAAATACTAATAAAATTTTATAAAGAAAAATCTCTTGTAAAACCATCATTATAAAGAATTATACTTTGACTCCAGGCAGAGAACTCAGCTGATGTAAGTCTATCCTAATGCCATTTAATTGAGTTATAGAGATGTAAACCGCAAAAGAATCTGCTCCCAAGCCTACCAGGAAAACAATCCCTGCTCACATTCTCTGCAAATGCTGGTCACTATAAATACAGAATAAATATGTAAGGATGAGCCACAGATGCAGGGATTTGGATGGACTGTAATGTGCTCATAAGTACAGATATAATGCTTGGAGCAATGAATGTATCTTTGTACTATGAGAAACCAACTTGCCTACGTGAGTCGCATTTCTAACCTCCCCGTACAGCCAAGAGAACAGATAAGAGTCTGGGTTTGGGAATGCTTTAGAAGTGGAAATAAACACTGATTTCCCAAACCTCTGCAAGAATTCAGGCTAGGGCTGAAGGTGCACCTCAAACACCACCAACCTTGGTGAGTAGACCCATGTGGGCTCATCCTCCTCAGTAGGAAGTTTGGGCTCTCCAGTACAGCCATGGCAGACCCACGGAGGAGCCACTCGTGGGCTTGGGATGCAACCTGTGCTCCTGAGCTGATGCAGCACCACAGCACCCACATCATCTTAGGCCTTCTCCTGGTGCTTCTCCTATGTCAGAGAGCAACAGCTTCCCAGGGAGGCGGGAAAAGTTGCTCTTTTAATTGACTGTGGTACTTCCAGTAAGTGACAGCTAAAACAATACTTTTCAGACAGAAGCAAAACATCTGACATTTTGTCTCCTTGAATAACTAGCAGAAAGCTGAATTTTGGAGTACAGACAAGTTACAAACGGAACCACTGAAGAATAGTAAGGAAAAAAGCCTATACCAAGGGATTTCTCAGCAGAAGAATTATATACTAGACAAAAATAAAAGGATATACCATATGTTGAGTAATAAAATTGGCAAACCTAGTAATGTTCAAATACTGCTATTATACACATCTGGGCAAAATGGGGAGGAAAAAAATCATTAAGCAATCTGAGAACCCCCAAACAAAGAAACTGTAAAATTCTGAACTGTAAAGCAAAGGAAACACACTTAATCCCTCAGGAGTTTAAGTATGTATTTCAACCGGGTTATACCATCCCTCACAAGGACATGGAAGCACACAGAAACCTAGAGACACAATATAGCCACTGTGTGCTGCCGGCACAAAGCCAACTGGCTCCAGTACCCACCAACCCTGGCACCTGTTGGGTTTATCATCAGCACATGCATTACCTCCTTGGGGCACCCAGGGAAGAAAAAAGGCTCAATCAAGTGCCCATTTTCCAGCAAAATGCAGGATTGTGTACTGATACTATTTTAAAACAGGATTTCCAGCCGCAAAACAAGCCACCCTCAATGCTGAAGTCTTGTGACTTTTGTGCATTTCAAAGCAGCAAGCAGAAATACAGAACCAAGCAGTAAATAATATCATCCTGGCCTTGTGGAGCTGTTTCATCTATAATCACAGACGTGACCTCTTCCCAGCCTCCCCTGAGGCTAATTTATTTATGAATGTTCCTATTAAAAATAAGACTACTTGTGTAGTAGCTTACTCTGCAGGGTGAGTAAGGGAGGCAGGATAAACACAGTTTAATGAATAAATGTCTCGGGACAAGATATCTCTTTCTGTGAGTATGTAAGATCTGGATTCACTCTGCCAGGCTGTTATGGGGTGCTGTACTCTCAGCACACCATGTAGGCTGGGTGTTTTGGGGGCCTTTCCTTGGTCTTTTTTTTTTTTGCAACTCGAAAGTCCTGTGCCTGTATCACAAACTTAAAAGGAAACTGCACACTGGGAGCCAGCTACTACTGCCTTGGATTATGACATAAAGAATAATATATATTTCTAACGCTACATCAACACAAACTGCTTTTTTTAGGTTTTTTTTGTTTGTTTGTTTTTTGTTTTTGTGTTTTTTTTTTTTTTTTTACAGAGTGGTTTATAAACTAAATCCAGTGACTCTTGGCAACATGGAAGGGTTTGTAATTGACAGCATTCTGCTTGTTATTAAAAAGGAGGAGGAGGGCTGTGCCCTAACAGGCAAAACAGGGCAAGTCAAAATGGGAGCAGGATATAGGGGAAATGTTACAGCTCGCTTCAAATTGTACTTTGAGAAAAGGGGGCCTGGGGAGATCAGGGGAGATGGGGGAAAAGAGAATGAGTGTGGCTGTCCAATAGCACTCGGTGAAGCTTTCCAGAACATAAGAGATGGCATGCAATGAACAATGGAAAAGCAAACTGGGGTAACATGATGTAGAAGGACAAAAGTGGCTTTGAACAATGCCAGGGTGTGTGTGGATGAGACACAGCTAAGATGTCTTTGAAGGCCAAAAGCACAAAAGGGAAAATCTCTGCCATGCTTTTCATCCCTACAAAGAGCAACTTCTGTTCCGGGCTTCTGGAAAAGCATGTAGTAGATTTGGGAAAGTCTCTAGCCCCAGAGAAAGACCATAATGGAAGATCTTCATTTAGGGGATGAGCTGGCAAGATCCTGACAGCTTTCGGCAGCTGTACTCAGAGTCCCACCGCCAGCCACCCTCGCTCCCCTGCCTGTCATCCTCAGCCCATATCAAATGATAGAGAGATGGGGCAACCTTGGCAGCCTGCGTGACAGACGGGCAGGACTGGGACCACAGGAGGAGCTGCTGAAAGGTCTGAAATTGCTGATGTGTCCCACAGCATGAATGACACTTGCCATGCATAATGGATAGGATGCTGAGTATTTTCCCAGTATTTCAGCTGGCTTGTGTACTACTTGATGCATGCCTGCTTCTCAAAAAAGGAGGAAAAGAAGAAAAAAGAAGTCCCTTTGAAATTCTATGATGTGGTATCAGAACAGCTTCTGTGTTTTGAAAGAGTCAGTTGTGTGTTGCAATCTTCCAGAATGATGGGAAAAGAAGAGGAAGGGCAGGGGAAGGTTATTCCATTTGCAGTAGGACCTGCCCAAAGAAGGGATGCACCAGTCCTGGTGCCACTGGCATGGATCAGATATTGGGGTCACATGCTGAGCTTTTTAGCACCTCAAAATAAGGCATAAGCACTTTTTATTTAATACCATGTACAAGAGATAAAATACAAACACTACCTAAAGCAACCAACAGAATTAGCAGCAGCAGCCAGCAGCTTACTGCCTGAAATCCAATATCCAAAACAACTTCAAGAATCTGTGAATTTTCATAGACAGTTCAGGATCTGAGCAACACCAATAAAGTAATATAAAGCTTTTCAGATTCTCATAATGGACTGGAAAAGAACTTATATAAAAAAAACAATCAAACAAAAAAAACTGAACTCAGGCTTTTCAAGGGGAATACTAGCATTTGCACTTCGCAATGCAACAGCCTCACTGGAGTTGTAGCAGCCCTCACCCTGCCATTCCCAAATAAAGCAAATCATGATCTGAAAAGTTTGGGGACCAGTTTTCACATTCAAGATTCCTAATATTTGATTCAAACAACTCTGCTGGAACTGGAAAAGCTGCTCTCAGACATGTGTGTCTCGTGCTCTGGTTACATGCTGCCATGTCTCTGCCCCTAGCCTCTGTTATGATGAAGACAGTCAAAAGCACCAGGTTAAAGGCTCAGTGGGATTATAGGAAGTCTCCTTGTGTACCATGGTAGTTTGGACAAGGAGTAGAAACTGCAAAAAATTGATTATCCTCTGTTTCCACAAGTGAGGAAACCAGGGGTTTTTAAATTTAGCCCAAATGTAATTAATTCCATAAAAGTTATGAGGAAATGGAGTCTGTACCACATACTAACACTTAAATTTATAAGCAGTGGAAAAATACACAGGAAAACCACATTAAATCCTATATATTAGTGTAACAAAATAAGGAAGGGAAGAGCTTAATAAGTTATGCTTTTTATGCCATCCAATTACCCAAAACAATATTTAGGACTCCAGTTTTTTAAATCCAAATCAAATAAAAAAACTTGAGAACAGAACAGATTTTGAGAGTGATAAAATACTAAAAATAAATGAAATTTATGTGCAGTATCACGTTTGAAAACTGAACTAAAAAGTAAAACAGCACCAGGCAAATACTCGAGATTCAGGATTCTAACAATAATGTTTCTTGATGATGCAGAAGGGAAAACTAATTGAATTCACAATGCCTTTTTGTGAAAGCTCATTCCTTCAAGAAAACATGATGTTTATGATACACAAAATATGATGTTGAATTTTTTTCCTTATTACAGACACACGATTTCCCATATCCTGAAATGAAGTAACATACACTCTTAAATCCACTCCTGTGCATTCAAAACAATCTCAGCTTATGGATAACATATTTTGGTGTTCAACCATTGAAATGATGATTAAAGATATTTTAAAGGACATCTCATCAGTTGTTCAGCCAAAACAAAGACTTCTTTGGCATTTATTTTCCTAAAATGCTTCACCTAAGTGTTCAACTCTGCATAATTTCATTGATCTCATGAAGTTTTCCAAGAGGTGATGCTTCACTCCCAGAGATAATCTCCAATAATACTTTATATTACTTTTCTTCATATTTTCTCCATTTTCTTTTTTTTTTTGTTCTCATTTTGAAAGACTTCAGAAAAATGCAAAGAGCACGTGATGTTAAGGAACAGGAATCCTCAGAGGATTGGTAAAATATTTGATGACTGTGTCCTGAAGCTGCTACAAATATTTTTAGTATATTATTTGCAGGTACTGTATTGAGTGAAAAGCGCTGTTATTTGATTCAAGTGCTGAAGATTACTTAATGCAAAGCTCTGTAGGTATTTCATTAAAAACAATAATAAAATATAATTATTATTGTGGCCATCAGATTCCCAATTTTCAACTGCAGTGAAGAAAGACTCATAAAATTCCCAGTATCATATACAAGATACTAAAAGATCTCACATATAAGGACAATTTGCTAGTGGTTTTGTTTTACTCCATGACATTTTTCAAGAATACTTTGGACAGCTATTTCCTACACATCTTTTGCAATAGAAGAAGGCACAGGAAACAAAGATTTTAAGAGGGAGCGCTATCCCTAAACCCAATCCCTGTTGGCATTTCCCTCAAACTGGAAGCACATGAAATTTGGTCAGCCAAGAAACCAGAGCTGTAGAGTGCCTTGCAAGAGCACATAAGAGCAAAAAAACAAATCTGATGGCTTCAGGAAAAGGAACGTGGAGGAGGAGGAAATAATATTAGTTACCCGGCAAGTACCGTTTGCAATCGGAGTAGGAGCAACTGTGAAAGGAAATATTGTAGCTTCAGAGGTCCCCAAAGGATTATAAATCTTCTGGCCCTTGGGAGCAGGTAAAAAAGTATTTCAATCATTAAATAATGAAGAACAGTGCTGAAACCTTCCTGGTGATGGCATGTGCAATCAGGTGTTGGCCAGACAGATGGAAAGTGATTTACAGCCAAGGCTTTGGTGAGGAAGATTTCTCTTTGTAAATACAAGAAGATGGATTGAATTAAGGAGTATTAAAAATCAACATGTAGATTAGGATAAATTCACTAATCTTGCAGTGAATTTTATTATTTTAAAGTTCTTGGCCAAGTCGTTGTGGTTTCTTAAATAGTTTTATGAGGCGAGGGAAAAGGATGAATGAAATTTTTCAGCTCTAGGAACTGCAATAGTTTTAAACCTTGGTTTCAAGCTAAAAAGGAATTATGTTAAGCATGGCACACCCCAAAGAAAAAACTAGTCATTGCAAGAAATAGTATGGGAGAACCACAGCAGCTTACAAATTAAGCAATTCTTTCTTATAGTCAACTGGAAACAGTTACAGACCACTAATGAAATTATGTAGAGGAAAGAGTTATCAATAATATATGATCATTTATAAAAGAATTCAAAGCTAACGGGAGGAAATTAAAATATCAGTTCAAAAGTAAATTAAAAGATCACTGTGGACTACACTTGGATTCGGATTTATGCCTTACAACACTATTACAAATCCTAAAAACCCAAATTCCCTCCACTACTGCACCACATAGCACCTTCACAGTATAATCCCCTGCATACAATCATTACAGTGAAATAAAAATATACAGATAATAAATTATTTATAACAAAGCAGAACATGTGAAACATTAAGTGGCAGATGTTGACAGGAACAGTAGATTTTCACATATTTTTGAGAAACGCTGTTAGTTGCTGACAGAGAAGATACAGAAAAAAAATTCTCCTGTAAGCTAATGGAATTCCCAGAGCTCTTGCTCAACAAAAAGGGTTTGGTTCACTTAAAAAAAACTTTAGTTAAAGACATTTTTCATACAAGCACATACACTAATGATCTGATAATGAATCATAGTTTCAACCAAATTATTTACAATTCTAATTAAATTACACTGCAATATAGGATTTTGGCTATTGATTTAACTCATCTAAAGCTGCATGACAGATGATTCAACTGCAGGCAACAAAATCTCCTGATTTCAAGAGCTTTGTACACTCTAAGAACCCAAGCCTTAAAAATAAACTTTGCTCACAACTTTCAATCACTGCCTAGAAGAGACAGCAGTAGTAATCTTCCCCTCAGTAAAATCATTTTGCCTGTAATCTGATAATATATCTGGGTTGAATTGCATTGATTTTTCAATATTATAAATTTTACAGATATCACTGACATAGCAAAAACATGTTTATGCCCGCTCACATCCATGCTTTCTTCCTGGAATTTCTTAAGCCTTCTTAAGCCTTGATAGAAAAGGGAGAAGTAGAAAAACAGATGACAGGAAAGGTGCTGCTGAAGTTACACTACTGGCTTTTTTGCCCTGAGATACAGAACCTATGATTTTCAAGTTTTGTATTAGTGAAAAGCAATAGAAATAATCTCATATTAGCCAGACTGGGAAGACGGCTTAAGCCATTTTATCCATTATCTAGTTTCTTATGCAAACTTCTGGGAAACAAACATGAAAAGATCTATTTGCGTTTTCTAGGCGTTCGTAAAACATCAGAATAAACGATGGGTAGTAAAACCTAAAGGAAATCTCACATATAAGAGCACGTGTGAGTAATACACATATTTAACTTCTAAATAAAACCACCAAAAGTTGGTGGGATCTAACAAGTGGCTTAAAGACATTACCTTTGTGGAGCTCTATCCTGCAAACACTCAGGGATGAGCAAGTAGAGCTGTTTTCTGCAGGCAGGGTTACCCTCTGCCATGACCTAGCTGACTCAGCACTGAAAAGATAGNAAAAAAAAAAAAAAAAAAAAAAACAAACATTTAGTATGTATGAAATCACTGTGTTTCCATAAAACCTCCTGTTAGATTTACACCCCTCTCAATACAGCTTACTTGCAAAATGTTAATGCAGGCTCTCTCTGCAGCAATTAGCTCTATTACACAGGGGGGCACCTCTCATGGTGCAAACCATGATTAAGGGCCAGAAATGGTATTGATTTTTCTGTTAGCGTGATTGCCTGCAGCCATCTTATCATCCAGAATGGTCCTCTTTACCCTGCTTACTACCCAAGGAACCTCAGCTTCTCCAGGAATACTTGTTTATACAACACAAAGTTGTGCTGTCATCAATTCCTTGCAGAAATCCAGAATTTAAATTTATGCTGTTCATTTAGGTGTTTATTGCTGGAAACGGGCACCAGCACTGCCAGCAGCACAAACACAGGCAGGTCTAGACAATCTCACCATCAAAAGCAGGACCTTCACTGCTCTCCCCGATAAAATAACACCACATTTTGGAACTGATTTTGAAGCTCAGCAGTCAGTGTAAAAGCTCAGTGTTAAAACAGACAAAAGGCAGGATTAAGTCATACTAATGCAGAGCTCAAAACTGAGTAGGTATTTAATAAACAACAGCTTATGCCCCATCCCTAATCAAGTCCAAGCCCTGGACAACACTACTAAGAACTGATTTTTTTTTTTTCCAGGTATCTCCCATTCCAAATGAGAGGAATTCTTTTACAAGCCACATAGTGGGTTTAACAGAAAATATGTTCTACATAGGCAATTACAGCTACTGGTGAAAGAAGGAAAGAAAGAACTTTCATGTCTGTCAACAGGGTCTCCCAAAAATTCAAAGTCAAATCAGCAAAACCAGATAAAGAAATTTTAAAAGTAACCACTGCATTTTGTCTGACAAGGTCACCAGAGCAAACAGCACAACAACCAAAGTTATTGAATTCTCCTGAGGAACATGAACAGTTATCAGTATTATGTATTTTCTTAACCAATCCTATTTTACCTTTCTCAAAGAGAAGCAAGAGGAAACAAAGAAAGCAATAGAGAAAAATATGAAAGTTGTGTCAGACATATTAACAAAATTTTTAAGAAGAATGGAGCAAACTGACAACAGAAGGAAAGCTCTGACTTCCACAACTCACATTTCTTTTAAAAAACTAATCCACATTTATTGTAAAAAAATATTTAAAACTTTGCTCTTTACAAAATGCTCTTACTGAACCTCCACTCACAGAAACATATTTCTCCTCTTCTGTCAAGCTTCATTCTTCCTACAGAATCTCAATCCTCACTAAGACAAATATTTTTTTGAAACTTATCTCTACTTGCCTCCACAAATGCATGATTGTCTGAAAAGACCCCAATGTTCTTATGAGGGTAAAGATGCTGAATAAATACCAGATTGGTTTTTATTTATACGAATGTTTAAAATAGCTCTTAAAACATTCTAGTAGAGATGATTTTTATTTATAGCTTAGATTTTTATGTGTCACATTTATAAACAAAGGGGAGAAGGGAGCGAAGCTCTGCTGTTCACACTTGGTGTCAGGCGGGCATCAGAAAGCTGTGCCATATCAGAATAGGAAAGACCAAATTATAATGCTGTATTTGCTGTGTTCCTGACTTCTCTCTCTCCTATTACAGCTGAAATTCTGTGTTGTGGTCCAGGATTTTCAGAGCAACACACACGGCTGAGAAATCCTCCCGAAACCTTCGCAGCACCATGGCAGCTCAGAATAAGGGATTAGGAAACATGACATTTGACTGGCAGCAGGTAACAAGGTGCAAAAGCTGCAAAGTTCCTGTAGGTAGAAGGAAAGCAAAGCAATGTAGTGGAAGAAAAAATTCCTGACAGCTCTGACACTCAGGACCTATTTTTCTCCTCAATGCACATGTAGTTCTCCTACAAGTATAATGAGAGTTATGCACATAGGTGAAGAGGAAAGGTTACTCCACACAGCCAGTTGCCCTGATTTAAAAATATTATGGCAAAGAAAGTATAAAGGTGTTTTTAGTAGCTTTTTGAGGCAACTAACCTGTTTGGGAAAGCCTCTAGGTCACTTCAAATTAGAAGTAGGAAAAGGTAAATATTTATAACATCGTGGTGAATGTCTAATGCCTAAAATCAATCACTTGTCTACCCAGAACATAACTCCTCCACTTCCAGTGCCCAAAGTTACAGCTACATCAATCCAACAGAAAGCAAGGAGAAGAGGCTTGATTGCAAAAAATTCAGATTTCAGTGATTAAAAAATATTGTTGAATAGCTGAATTACTCATATGCCTCCATTTACTGTCATCAACGTACTACTTCAGGAATGGAGATAAAAATTCCTTATTACTCCAGAGCAGTAACAGAAGCTTCCAAGGAGAGTAATTGAAGCACAATAGCATACTAGCTGTAATTAAAATACTCACACCTAAAACTGCAAAGAGGCTCAGGCATGGCCGTGTGTTACTCCAGGTGCGACAAACACATCTGGGCTGACAAACCAGGGCTGCCACAGCAGCTCCGTGATTCAAACTCTTGTCTTTTACCCAGGTCACAGCTATGGGGTTAAACTTTCAAATTATGAAATACTAGTAGCTATGAACATGATTACCTGGATTTTAGACAGACCTTTTCCTCCTAAATATAAAAAAGCCACTCTTCTTTCCCCTGCAGAGCAGCACAGGCCCCTCAGCCCTGCACACTATACATCCCAGGAATGTAAAATTACTTCAGCCATCAAACTGCCACTGAGAACATACTTTTCCATGCTTAAGCCACACATGATTATATTCAGATCTGGTTTTCAGAGCTTTAAGCTTGTTAAGTTTTTTAATTCCACCCCTAGGTACGGCACCAAGAGGTTCCACAAACTTGATGTCCTCCTGGGTGCAGCAGCATTCCTTTCCCAGGGCTGAATGCATCTGTGGCACACAGAAAGGAAACCCAGGCTCCCTGCAGAGCCCCACTGTGCTCAGAAACCATGTCTGGGACAGGAATTGGCTTTTCTTCTCCATTGCTGGACATCCAAGAAACACTTTTTCAACACCACTCCCTCTCACAAACCTTCAGCTCACACTTGCATGCACACACACAATGCAGCATGACAAAGGAGACGCTCTCCAAGTTCCCTGAAGCCCAGCAGGATTTTCATCCCAATTTTCAGTGGATCACAGATCGAGTATGAAAAAGGCTCCTGTCTGGTGGAGGTGTGGAAGTTGGGCATCCAATACTAAGTCAGCATTCTGAAAATTCAGAAGTTGTTCTGCTTAACTGATCTTGACACCACTTAATCAAGGGGAAATACAGGACCTGTAGTTGTTCACCACAGGACTGCCCCAAGCAAGACCCCTCATGTTCAAATCTTACTTCTTATAAACCTTTAGCAGGAGACTGCAAAAACACCACCACCTCCCAGCCTACAGCTGCAGAAGAACAAAACCCATTTTCCAGATAGATGTTTATACAGAATAGAGCTGAGGTTGATTAAATGTCATTTCTGTATATTTTACAGATGTCAGAACTTGAAGTCTCCATACAGCATTCTAAATTATAGGATGCATTTTTTATATTAATTAAAAATGCTATAATGCCATCCTTTTTAAAAAACTGACTTATATTCACACATTTTTAAACTAATTCTAAGAAACATTTCTCAGCTTAAATGCAATTTCATGCTTAACAAATAATTCTTCCTAAATGAGGAAAAAAAAAACACTAAGGGGAAAAGCTCACTCTATGATAAGCAACACAATCTAGATAACTGTCTCCTTGCCAAGAAGATGTGAGCTTAGTTTAAAAGTTCTTTAAAATCTGAAGCAAATTCATTCTTAAAGCAATTATGAAAATGAAAAATAAATAAACATTAACTTCACTAATCCATACACATTCTCTCTGCAGAGTTTTCCCACAAATAGATTAATTTTCTCACCAGAAATTACACAAAGCACAGATAGAGGTTTCATTGTCCACAACTCAGAGACATCAAGCCAGGATGTGAAAGAAAGTAAAGGGAAAAAGCAAAAATACAGTAAAAGTTACTTAAAATGACAACATTTTCTAAAGGATTTGTTTCAAAATTGTCACTGGTCATTCTGGACTTCAGCGTTGAACCACAGCCATGAAAATTCAAGGCTGTTTTGAAAAGTTTGCAATGAACCCCAAGTTATTTAATATTCTCCCTTTGTGAAATAGGTGAGTGAAGTTCATGTCGGCACAATGCATGAGAAGCTGGGACAGGCTCCAGGGAGGACATGCTGAAGGACCTCAGCTCATGCCACCACTGTCCTTCTAAGTCAGTCATGACTGACTCTGCCTGCACAGCCCTAAAATCTAAAATATTTTCCAGATGGGATTCAGTTTTCCAGCCCAGACAATCCCTCAGAAGAGCTGATATGAAAGAAAGAGGGTGAACAGTCACCAGCATTCTGGTCCTTCAGTAGGCAGGTGAATGTGTGTTCACCTGAAGCCAAAGGGAAACCTTGTTCTGTATCCCACACATATGGACCTCCAACGACACATACCCAAGTATTTACACAGACACATCCTGCTCCCTTAAAATCCCCTTTAAAGCATTTTCAGAATTTCTCCTTTCCTCCTCTGTGATTAAATGACTGAATTCCTAAATATTTGTAAATTAAAACTCATAAGGATTTAATAAACTGAGCTGATATAAGGATATAAACAAGGTGGTCTGTTTTTAATCCTACATCATGGCTGTTGTAAAGAAATCTGGGTGAGTAGCCAGCTCTCATCTAAAATTCAGTCCTGTTTCAGCAAGCACCCAGCGAAGCAAAACCACAGAAGCCTGAATGATAAATACTTTTATGCATCTTTTCTGCATTAAAATACTATCTTTCACATAAGAAAATGAACTTTATAAAAGAAGTCAGAGCATAGACAAAAGAACTTTCTCTTCTGAAGTTTATAATTAACATGGTTAATTTGAAGCTGTGTACTTCATTCTGTATGGAGTTACCTATGATTTAAGGGTTTGCTGTAATCTGTCCCTCCCAGCAGCCTCAAAAACACACACAAAGATTGTTCAAATTAACCATTCAATACAGTCAGTCAGTGCAGAAATCCTGGCTCTTATGAAAAGCACCAACTAACACATAATCCATAATATCCTGTATAATATAACAGTCAAACTGCTATATTACTGGAAAATGAGAAAATGTTACCATATGTGAAGATGAGCATTTCTATAAATTAAAATAGAAAAAAAAAGTCCTGTAAGCAATATACACCACTGTGGTCTAAATATAAACTTTGCAACTGTCATGCAAGAACCCTGTTAACTTGAATTAAAAGCTGACACCACCTAAGGCAGGATAATTGCCAACAGCAGCGTGTCTCGCTCACATTCCCCCCTGCCCACAGCCCGGCGTTCCCCAGCACTCGTCCCCTGTGCCCAGGCCCCCGGCCTGCCCCAGCACCAGAGGTGTAGGACACAGGCATCATCACCCTGTAGGGCAACAGCTTTGGTATTCTAACCCAGCCAGCTCATGATTTTCATCCTCCAGTGCTCACTCAGATTTAAATCAGTGACTGTTATCAAAGTGCACAATAGAAAGGCTGGTTTGCACAGTTGTCAGTGTCACCACGAAAGAAGGGGCTGCCAAAGAAAAATACACAAGACTCGATCCAACATTTCACACTGCTAGAGCAAAATATCCCTGAACCCATCCTGACACTCGTGTCTGCCCTGCTGCAAGCTCAGCAAGAGATATCTGGGATGGAAGAAGACAAATTCCGAGGATTGGATACTGCAGCTTCCCCCTTAGTGAGGGCTCTGTGGGGATCACAGCAGTACCAGCATCAGGTACCATGGCAAGAGGAAACAAATTTCATCAGCTAACTACAACTCTGCCATAGTCTTAACAAGCCACTATATACATGAAAAAAAGCACTTCTAAAATTATTTTTTAAATAAAAATAGACTTAAGACTTAAAAGGAAAAAAATCTTCATAAGAGTTTTCTAAATGTGTAGTGTCCTACATGCCAAATTCTCCTGATTAGATAACAGCTTCTACTTCTTCCTGCTGAAATAATAAAGTCACGCTACCTTTTCCAGCAATCAGAGGCTTTCAAGCAGCACATGATGAACTTTAAGCAGTAGATACAGGCTTTCCTTGAAGAAGCAAATATTAATTAAAAAAAAAAAAATTTGAAATGTACCTTAAGTTTTAAAATGTACTGAGAAACCCCAGACATTAAATACTCAGCAGAGCGTTTCTGGCAGTGTGTGTAGAATGTGTTTGGGTATTTTAACACAAATAGGGAAAACACTGCTAGAAGCCCTGACTTTTCTCATTCTGGATTTTGGATTCAGGGCAGTTTTGTCAGATTGAAACAAGCTCTAGCCCAGATCCAGGTTGTGCAAGCACAACATTCACTCCCCCAGCTCCAGACAGAAATAGGTGTGTGGGCACCTCCACAAACCTCTGCACACTTACAGCACAGGTAATAGCAGACAACACACCCCAGCAACTTACAACAGTTTAACTAAGTTTTCCAAACTATTCAGGAAATCACTTCTTCCTCCAATGTCCACAACCTAGACTGTGATCCTAAGTTATTTTGACAAAATTGTTTTAAACCTCTCCACTGTAGAAAACGAGGGAAGCCAGTCAGCTTTACACCCAGAACGGCAGGATCTGTGCTGGGAGCTTTTGTCTTTGTGGTTTGCTGCTGTAATTCCAAAACCACACACAGCGCTGGAGCTTCAGACCACTATTAGAAATATGACTTCAGAATAAATTAAGAACACTCGTGGGAAGGAGAACCGAACTTTTATGTGGCTTCCTGGAGGCTGTTCTGGCACTGGTGAAAAATCAGACACTACACAGTAGTGGATTGGTAATAAACTAACCCGGAGCAGGACTTCCAGCCACTGTCAGGCACGTGGTGCCAGGGACAGAAAAAACATGTAGGATGAAATCACGGCCCCATGGCATTCAATGGCACAAAGCAGATTTTTCAGTGTGGGCACAAACACTCAAAAACATACACCTGTATTTGTTTATAGGGGAGGAAAACTGTAAGAGCTTTAGACCAGGTCTTTGATTTGCATATTTCTCCCTATTATTATTTATTGCACTGAAGATAACTGTTCATTTTACAGGCCCTCATATTCACTAGAATAAACATATCATTATTCCGATAAGAAACGCAGAGCGTAGGCATAATGCAAATCGTAAATCTGTGAGACAAAGCAGAACCATTCAGGTTTCCAAAATCAAGAAGCACTTGGTGTTTACCAGGCATTATATGCAAGCACCCCAAAATATTTTTTTATATCTAAAACCTCTATTTCTAGCAATTACCACACAGTTTTCACAATTTTTCCACCTTTTTGGACAAGCAATGATTTAATTCACATTTTAATTATGCTACAGAGAGATTATTATTCTGTAAGAAATAAATAGCATTAAGTCAGTTAGAAGTTATTTCAGGCATTACAAAACTACTGAGACTCCCTGCTAACATGTTTCATTTCTTTTCCAACTTTTCTCTGTCCCTTACTAATGTAAGAAAGGCCTACACAATCAAATGGAAAATACAGTACATACTTCTCAACAGGAAATCAAAATTGGATACACACCAAGCACATCAGTATTCAAAGATCTAAAAAAAAATAAAAAAAAAATAAGTTGACTGTCTCCTAGCAGTTTCGATTACTTCAGCTATAAAATCAAAGCCATTTCCATGTTTACAGTGATGCCAATGGGTGGATGAATTAAATATGCTTCCACTGTGAGATGTCACCTTTTGAGGTTCACTGCCCTCCTGTTTTCTAGCAGCACATAAAAATATTCATATTTAGCGTTGTAGGATCAATCCTATTCCTGTTAAATGCAGCATAAATCTACCACTGATTTCTGTCCAAACAGACTTTGGCTAAAGCAAATGCAAATACAATGAACTAACCCACTACTCTGTGCAAAAGAATAGAGCACAGCACTAAAAGGCATAAATAAACTTCAAACATCAAAAAAATCAACCATTTTCTCAGACCTTTCACATGATACAATCAAATTACAAGCTTAATTTTTTTATTAAAATCTTATTTTGCTAATTAAAAGTAGTTTCTTTTATATTCCCCCTCTCCAAATCATTCCAAAGAGCATCTGAAAGCTCAGACATGTGCTATTCAAAGTCAATGCTAGAATTTATCTAGTTTCAAAAATATTATCCTATTTGTTGGCAGAAAGCTGTTCCAGGCATGGAGGCAATTAGTTCTTATAGCACACTTCAGAAAGGCTGGAGAATCCCATGAGATTTCTAGGGAGAAATGGGAATGCTAAGGGCATGCTGTTCAATGCAATCCCCTCCCACCCTGGCCAAACACAGATGTTCGATTAAAAGGCCAATTAAAGGAACATTAACCTTTAACCAAAAATATAACAGTAGTTTAAATTGATCAAGAAAGCCAGAGCAGAATGTTATTTCAAACTCCTTTTCCTCTCCAGACTTTCTTTAAAGTGTTATCCATTCATTTTTGTTTTATGAGGGAAACACTGCCCATAAAAGTAACATTTTTGAGGTTAACACTTGGCTAATTTGGAGAAACAATATTGTCACAGGAATGTTAAAAAAAAAAACAACAACAACAACCAAAAAACTAAACAAAAAAACACCAGACTGCAACCACATATCTACAACATACATTTTAGACCTTTTGAACATCAAGGTAGGGATGAAACTTTAAACCAGGATTCACTTCAGAATAAATTTATCAGCAAAGTACTCACACGTTTATGTAGCACAGTCTGCCACACATTTTTAACACTCAATCCTGTAATATTAAATTTTGATTTCAAAAAACAACCATAAATGCTCAGATCCAAGGGTTATACTGCCATTTAATGGTTAAACGGAGGGTGTACAACCATTTATTGCATTAGGTGACTAAAGGACATACTACTTGAAATAAACTTGGAGTAATATCTACAAGGGAGATGAAACAGCAAAATGCACTGAAGTTGCTTAAAACTGAAAAAGCAAAGTGGTGAGAGATGCACAAAATACAGGAGTGGAAATAAACCCACCCAGCCAGGAATCAACAGAAGCATCTCTGATTAACTGCAGCGCCCCATTACTGGCATTTTTCTAATTGGCACCAAATTAGCATTTACTACCCCAGAGCCTGGTGTGGCAAACACTTGAATGGGGGCTCCTTGATGGCTTGGCTCCTGCCTGAGGTGTAACCAACAAGATTTAGGGATCTCCAGGCTGGGCTAGCGCTGGCAGGGAGCTGCACAGCCTGTCCTGCGCCCCAGCCCCACACCCTAAAACAATGCACTAATTCTGCATTCACCCGGCCTTTGGAGACTGTGCTTAACATGATTAGTGCTGCTGTCTACCCAACTTAAGTGCTGACCGTGCTTTAAAAGCTGAAAGTAGAGCAGATGTCTTCTGCTACCCAGAACATTAGAGCTGAAGTCTTCTCAGAGGGCAGAGAATAAAGATGAAATCTTTTCACAAGAGGCATAAAAGAAATGTCAGTATTCTTGTACACACTCCCTGTAGTACAGCTCTGCCTTGTTTTCTGCTGGGTTGGCTTTTTTTTTCTTTACTACAACCAGCAACAAAAGCTATTTTCCTGTAATTTTTTAGTCAAAATTATTTTATGGTTTTGTGTCTCTCTGACCCTGCCTAAGTGTGCCATCTAATATATTTTCTCTAGCTTCCCAAGTTAGTTTTCCAAAAAATAGATCAATAATAGTGACCAACATTTGCTTTTTAGAATGTATTAGCAGAAAAAAAGAGTAAGTCATTAAATTCAGGACTTGAAAATACTTACTGTAATTAAAAGGACAGAAAACACTAAAAATATCACCTTTAAAATTATTTTGAAAGTACGTTTGTGTTTAATACTGTACTTGCTATCATGGTTATTTTAAATACCTGTCAAAGGAATGTTTTATTTGTGTGCATCTGCTTGCAGCTAATCACTGAGGAGAGTCTCAAGAAGAAGCTAAATGTTAATTAAGATTAGCTTTCAGAAAACAAATTCTACAAATGTCTCAGGAGTAAATTTATCATCTGATTTTTTTGAATCTGTGATCTTCAGAAATAAAGGCCACTAGCACAGCTGGTGAAATTAAACTTCAAAGGGAAAACTTGATGTTCCCAATTGTTTTAATAAAATGAAGAAAAAGGCCACTTCAAAAGTTAGTTTTATTAATTGTATACAGGACCCTTGAACAGCTCCTTGGCCACACGCTCTGGCTGGTGCTATCTTACATGATAAATCTGTGGCGCTGAGCCCCACACTGACAAGACCCGCAGTGCATACGTTGATTACGGTTTTGGAAGGACCACCCAGAAAGACAAGCTCACTGAACACCTCTCCTCCAGTAGCACCAGCTAACAGGGAATATATACACCAAATACACTGCCTGAAAAACTAAATCCTTGCAAACGATTTCAAGCAGAAATCCATCCATTGCACAAACTAAACCCACTTACCTCTCAGTGCTGTCGGATGCTCACACTACTCCAGTCCACAAGCAAATCTGTTCCTGTCCCAGTTGAAATGGTCTTTGGCAAAACTAACAGTGCAGAATGAGAAAGCAACTTGCCTTTTACACGCACAGAAACATATCCATGCCTTGGATAAGCAGTGAAGCTCTTTTCTGGTTGCTATGCATTCCCACTGCAGGAAGAGCCTGTTTGGTCTCATCTTCCATGATATTTATGCTTTGTTTTCACTGCATCTGTTTTAAAATATCCCAGAAACTTGGTGTTGAAAGTGACTGACCACACGAAAACCCCATTCTCTCTACGTTCAAGTCTCAGCTATGTTTCTCACACAGACTGATGCTGAAGCATCTTTAACAGCTCTCCAGTCCCAGGAACATGCTCGTCTTTGTGCTCCTCAGGGAGCACTCACAACCCTTCAGTTTCCCAAACTAATGCCTACATAAAAGCAGAAAAGTTGGAACAGATCACTGTGCACTTTCAGTACCTGCAGCTGTTACTTTGGAGCACAAAGATTAAAATTTCAGCAACCAGGTCCTTCCTCCATCCCATTGCTGGATCCTGCAGGACGCTGAGGCACAAAAGCACCGAAGGGAGAACACAAGAAAAACAGCATGGACACATATGGTTTGACTTACCATTAACTGAATAAAGGTATTTTGACTAGTTCCACAGCTAAATTACATGCACCTGTTACACACATTAGCCGCACCTACATCCTACTCCAAACACAAGGATGTGGGCCCGCGGATGTAAGACTCAAGATGATCACATTTCACATGTTTACCACTGGAACAGACTAGATTTATTTATCAATTTCACAGTTTCCTTGAAATAAACCGTTTACATTAAAATAATTCCACCTAATATGCCATAAAAATAACATTTGAATACTCTAATTTATATCTTTTTATATAAATTTACAGTTAATTTTATGATTTGTGCAAAAATAATTTATCAGCATCCAGTTTGTAGTATGGATTTCAGGGCCAAATCAAATGAATCATGAGAGAAAAATGTTCCTGCCTTTCTAATACCTTTAATTTCAGTAATTAACTATAACAAATAGAGCCAGTCTATCTAACATGTCTAAGTTTTTTTGACGCTTTCATTTTTTTACTCTGTCAGCAAGGTCACCAATGCTATTTTGCTGCCTAGAACATGTCTGGTCCATTGGTTCACACACTATCCTGACACTGATTCAGCTTCAGTTTTGGGTCCACTTGGGGTAAATAAAGGGATAAAAGGATATGGTGAACACAAACATGGTAAACCGTGTATTGGGAGGCACAACAGCACAAGGTAGCTATTATAGAATAGCATAGGGAATATAGAATATAGAATATAGAATATAGAATATAGAATATAGAATATAGAATATAGAATATAGAATATAGAATACAGAATATAGAATATAGAATATAGGCTCACACCTCTCAACTGGCTGTGCTTAAGCTCAGCACAATGCTCATGCTCAGCCCATGTAAATCAGATATTTTACTGGCATGATTACATTGAGAACACGGGCTATCTAGATGTGTAATTCATGCCTAATTTTAAAATATATGTTTCTTAATGCATAAAGTACAGGTTTGAACAATGTTCCCAAATGCTTCCATGATATATATGGAATTCCAGACCTTTAAGGGTAGAAGCTGATAGTGAAGAATTCCAGAAGTACCTTAGAATACCAACTGAGAGACAGAAACTGCTGTGTAGGTATAAATATCAATGTTCTGTTACCCATGAAAAATAAACCAATCAAGTCCAACTTTTTCCTGGAAAAGGATACCAAAAGGTAGGAATAGATGGGTCTATGGAAGAGTCAGTCATTATTCAGAAATTATTTTAAAAAAGAAAAGAGAAACAAAAGCTAGAGGCACCGTACCAACCATACAGACTGTTGATTGCTGTGAGTGACTGCTGTCCCAAGAGATCTTATGACATTTTAATTATCTTAAGGATTTGATTAATCAAATTTGCTGTTCTCAGCTGCACTCACTAACAGTGTATGTACAAACACAAGGATGTGCCTGTTGAGGGAGGGATGCTGCCCTGCACATACACAACCACTGTACAAACTTCCCCCTGCACTGTCCTGTATCTGGGCCTCCACCCTCTGGGGATGCAGTTTGGGTCCACCTTTCCCAAAAAGAAGCTCACAAATCAAGCAAAGGTGAAGACAAGCACAGGTACAGAACAGCTCCATATAGGAGAACCAAGATGGAGAAGCTTTCCTCAGCCTGGAAAAGGAGAAGAGAGGAAGAATACAAGAGATGTCCACAAAATCATAAAAGGCATGGAAAACCAACTGGGAGGTGAGTGGCCATTGCCTCTCCCAGTGCTAAGAAGGGGAACTGGACAAATCCATGGAGGGAAGTTTGCACAGATACAGATACTATCGTTGTCTCTGAAGAAAAGCCTGCTGGAAAGTCTTCTGGAGACTTATCCCCTCATGTCTGTTCACACCTTAAGGTTAAGTATCTACTAACATACAATTTTGCTATGGAATTTCACCTTCTAAATAAAAATACCCTTTTCCATCTCCACTCCAAACAAGTGTTGCAGGGTAAGCTTAAGGGACAATGAAAAGGAGAAGGAATCTCAACAGTGCAGAAGTGGGAAGAGCTGAAGGCACCAACCAGCCTTTTCCAGGCTCTCACTCCCCAGGAATTCCCACTATCCCTGCAGGCACCAAGGGAGTGGGTGGGAGCTGCCCAGTTATGCTTCATGGAGGACAAGAAGAAAGTCTCAGCTCCTAGGAACTCACAAGTCCAGCATCCTCCTTCCAGTGCTGCCAATAGGAAACACTATGCTTGCTGGCAACCAGTGCTTCCTGGCAGGGCCAGGAAGAGATTTATGAGAAGACCCAATGGGTCTGAGACAGAGGGTCATCCATGAATCCTGCTGAATAGAGAATCCTTGCATCAGACAACATTTGGCTTGACCATCCCTGGGATGATCTTTTTTCTGTGGGAAACTAAGAAGACAAAGCTTGCTTATGATTTAAAACAAGTGGGGAAGGTTTTTTGCAGTTACCCAAAGAAGTGCTAGTTATGCTCACCACTGAACAAGTACCAAAAAGTTGAGCTTTCCCAAACTTTTCTTAGGGAACATTAGGCAAATCAGCCCTACCACTCCCTATGTCCCAACTGTGACAATGACAGATCCCCAGTTTCAGAGATGCTCTGTGGGCTCTGGAGTTAACACTAGTGGTACCTGGAGCCATTAAAAGAGACTTACAGACAGGCACTGGAGCACCCTGCATGCTGCCATTCAGAACAACTCAGCAGCTGCCCTCAAATGTAAAAACCTGTTCATAAATAAGTCAGAACCCATCACCATTAAGCTACTTTCAGTACTGAAGATCATAATCGAAATCAAATAGATGATTTACTATGAAGATCTCAAGTGACATCTGCTGAAATAAAAATATAGTTTGGAAAAAGATTATAAGAAGATGACTATGTTATTACCAATAACTTTTACATCTGTCATTAATTTTCACTTGGTTTTATCTTCTGTCCTAGTCTGCATCCAATTTCACATTGACTTGTGTTTTATTACAATCCCAATGCAGATCCCATCAACTGAAAAGACTAATAATTGCCTATGAAATGCCTATGAAATGCAGCAAATAGGGCAGATATTGTTTCCCTTACCATAGCAAAGCACAGCGTCTTGAGGCGACTGGCACAAAGGAGGATCGACAGCCTTGAAATGATCTCTTTCCAGAATGTAAAGCAGTTACAAATATGTATGTGTAGACCAGAATGTTTCCCCCCAAACCTGGAAAGAGTTAATCAAGTTACACTGCTTTAATATGTTAGTGAATGATGTAGAAATGGCACAGGAACATTCTCTAGCCCGGCATATCCAAGACAAATTTCCCCCAGTGACCATAATTTAAGGCAACATTTTAAAAGAGTCCTTTAAATCTCAGCACTACAGGGAACTGCTGAGGCCTGCAACAGAACCTCTCTTGCTTTCCTCTCCTGACAACACCCAGAGCTCAAAAGTATACATTTAATGCCCAAGGGTCCTACCTGTCTTTAAGGAACTTTTATAAAGTAGATGGCTACCTCAGGCTATTTAAGTACTTTGTAGTAAGACATCAATAGCATGTATAGAGATATTCCTTTGATCATTACACCAGTGGAAATCATTAAGAAAACAACCCCTAAATCTTCACCATATAAATTTGTGCTTGGAACTCAATGACATCAGAATCACCATACCACAAAACCACAAATAGTATTCAATTTAGTCTCTGTGTTCTCACTCATGTGATAGCCTTTGATATTCCCTATGATGAAAAATTAATATATTTTGCTACAAAGATGATTTGTGAACAAAGCCCTTTTTATTTTGTTTCCTACTGGAGAACAAGAAATCTAAACTTAAAGGAGGAAATCAATAGCTGGGCTAATACCAACAATAAATGAATGAAATGGAGATTTTCTCTTTTGTAATTTCTAGCAGCACATTTCAGAACTTTCTTTTTATTGTTCTGTTTCTCAGTTCAAAATTCAAATTATCATTAATATGAGGCAGGATTTAAACTGTTTTCATTTTCATTGCCTGCATTGAAGATACAGAAACGTCTTCCTTTCAGTGTATAACTAAGCCTCACCAAATGAAATGTTACACAAGTTTTATTTTAAGGGCTGCTCTTGAAGAAAGAGAGGATGTGAACATCTGTGAAAAACAAGTGCAGAAAGAAGAGTAAGATATGTAGATAAATCATTAGTTTTATTAAGATATGAAACAGGCACCCAAAGAATGGCATAAAATGTAAATGAACATTGGGATCTGGTCTCTTAATTTGACAGCTGTTTGACAACTGCAAAATGGAAAACTGACCTCAGACAACTGTGTATAAATGAGACTATTAAGCAGAAGAATTTCATATGGAATGATACAATATACACTGCAGCAACTCCTCACATGGGAATAGATAAATGTAGACTGGAATTTTTATTGTCTTTGAAGGTGGTGATGTTAAAAAGACTTGAATTTCACAAAGAGGAGCTTTATGCTACATTACCACAATTAATGCCACTTTCTGAAATACAATGACTGTTGCCTGCAGAAAGAATGCTCACACAGAACTCACTGGCATTTTATAAAAAACATATCCAAGGATATGTGTCCAGTGTATCTTCAGTGTCTGGAGACACAGAAAAAAAAATCTTCTGCACTTCAGCTGCAAATCCATAGTCAGTAAAATTATACAACGAATAGGTCGTGGGACAACTCATTTGAGGGGTTTCTTTAGAAGTGTTGCAGGCAGTCACAATTACTCCTGGAAACTGTATCACCAAAGCAGCACCAGAACAGACACTGAGCCATGGAGAGAGCGGCTTAAGAAAATACTCTGCAATTTTGGCCCCTATGGACAGATCTTCTTGGAAAGAGTAGCAAAGCAGTAAGGGGGAAGCTTCTACCATGACTGCCTGAAGCACGGGTAAAATTTTGTATTCTCAGCAGTAACACAGAATTAAACGTGAAACAGAGAGAAAGCCTACTTTTAGATATAACCAACCATTTCTACTCATCATTCTGCTCAACAGCCCAATGAAAAGGGCAGATCTTCCAAAAGTACCACTTCTTCACATTCTCCAGCAATATAAAGAGCCCTTTGTAATAAGTATGTTTCATTTCAAAGGAGTTAAGCATTTGGCTTTTTATTCTGTTTCTCTCTTTGGGACAAATACTTAAAATCAGCCTTTCCTACCTCTCTTTTTAACCACAAAAAAAATCCACAGAAGTTGCACAATCTGTAATAAAAGAGACAAAAAAAGCCACCCAAGTATTTGCAGCAAAATCCAGACTTAAAAAAGAAAGGTTAGAGCTTTCCAAACTAACCTAACAAAGGGTTAGCCGTGACAGCAGCAGAAACAAAGATTTTGAAAGTCCAGTGAATCCAGTGGCTGGACTTTTGGATAGAAAAGGAATTTGCTGTCCACTACCTTTAATTTTCAGTAGCAGCTTGTTAGGGGTGGGATTTATTGGGGGTTTCAGTTTTTGGTTGTTTGGGATTTTTTTTTCTAGATCTTGTGTGCAGTTTTTATGTCTCAATGTGGTCAGTAACGAAATTGAAACTGAAAAATAAACAAAGCAAATCCCAAAGATTTTAAATGAGACATGAGCACCATTACTAAAACCTTGAACATCCAAACCTCTTGGAGCGAGGAGATGCACTGTCTGAAGAATCACAGTCACAGAATATCCTGAATCGGAAGGGACCCACAAGAATCACGAAGCCCTGGCCCTGCACAAACGGCCCAACAATCCAACTCCGTGCCTGAGATGTTGCTCAAACACTGTTGGAGCTCTGGCAGCCCCGGGGCTGTGACAATTCCCTGGGAAGCCTGTTCAGTGCCCAACCACACTCTTTTGTTCATTTCTAACTTGCCTTTTCCTAAATGTTCTCATTCTTGTTTTCAAGAGACACTAAATAACCATCTCCTAAACATCTTCTCCCAGCCAGTCGTGTTTTTACAGCACTTCATGACACTCTGCCTCACTGTCACCTACTTAACGCTACTCAGATACTAATTATGACATTGCAACAATACTACTGACTTATTCTTACACAATCCTGGCACAAAACCACCTCTACTCCAACTCTACTCCAAGTTAATCCCAGATATGACCAGAGCTATGGAATCACATCTGCATGACAACTTGAAGAAAGTTTGTGCTTTACATGTTATCCATTTTCTATGACTCTAGCAGTAATTCTAATAAAATGCCTGAAATGTCCCTACAAAATTTGCACTGCTCATAAGGCTCTGCATCACCTCTTGGCCTCACTTCAAAAGAAACTTTAGAAACATCCAGATCAGCAGGGAGTTGCAGTCAACCGTCATTTTTCAGGGGAGGCAAGAATGATTTCCACCAGGAGTAGTCCTTGCCCTGAAGACTTTAATCAGGGATGAAGAATGTGAACTCAACACACAGATCACAGTTCAACATCTTCCCATTACAGCCGGAACTCTGCCAGGTGATATTCTCCATTTGTCCCTTCCAGACACAGCTCTCCTACTTACCCTCACACCAACAGGAACTTTCCTCATTGAGGAAAACTCAGCTGAGCAGAAGGAGCGTGCCTGAAGCAGGGCTGGCTCTGCTGCACACTCCCGCTCCCAGGAAGAGGCCAAGAATAATGATAAAAAAACTTTGGGAATCAGGCTGTAACCAGCACAAGCAGCAAGAGAAACATAGCAGAGACCTCTCTTCATTGTAACTTTATTTTCTAGTCCCAATTCTGCTCCCTTGCTGCCTAAGGCCATTTCAGATAAACACTTTTAAAATGGATGCCCTTCAAAGATATATTTTGCTTTTAATGCCCTTTAATAAACACAAGGCATTCCAAGTCTTTAAGCAGCTTGTAAAATGCTATTATTTTTAAAAGTATCTAATTTCAGAACATAAAAATTAGTTTGAGGCTGAACTATCCAGCCTGCTATCAAATGCCAGCACCTTTATAGTACTCTCTGAAGTTATAACGGATTGTCATGTCTCTGTTGGGAGCACCAACATAAATCTCGTCTGTAATAAGAAGTCTTAAAAGTAGAATTATAGGGACAGATTTTCATCTTCTAGAAGTCTGGTTTACTTCAAAAATTTACATAATCTATACAGATCCAGGCAGAGTTAGCCTTTAGTGACCTGAGAATACCAAACCTCTGAAATTTGCAGACATGTCTGGTTTAAAGTCAAAGCTTATATTATTAAGCTGCTATAACTCTTACATCTCCATCCATGTATCCCATTTTATTCCTTGTCCTAGTTTAATGATACTTCTAACATACCCTGTGTTTTTTAATCTGGATGATGTACCTAATGATTTTGGTATTAAAAACTAAACCCCTCCTTCAGTTTCCATACAGATCTCATAAAAGCCAGAAGAAATGGACTACTGTCCAGAGCTGTGGTTTATTTGTTCATTAAACAATTTATGCTTAGAATCCTCTTAAAAAGTCACTTAGTGACAAATGGCTATTCAACACTACAAATAAAAATTTTCTGAAAAACAAATTACTTCAGCTTTCTATTCATACCAGTGTTATAATCCCACTGGGGATATTGCTGAATTTTTTTGTGCAATTTGGATGGCCATTTCCCACCTGAACCCAAGAAATTGTGGAGATATATATACATATATATATATATATATATATATAATCTACAGCTTCCCAAGCAATGTGTCATGAATGATGAATTTTAAACCAAAAAATCCAGCCGTTAGCAACTATGGGTCAAGAGATCTTTTTAGGACAACTGACAAGTGCCCCAAGAGTTGGCAACATGGATGTTGTACATGCCATGTCTGGTCATCCTACCATAACTTAGGTAGATCACATATTGGAAAGCTCTTGCACAGCGTAGGCACAAATTGAAGATTCAACAAACCTTGCTAGTGCCTAGAGAAACATCCAACCCAATCTGTGAGCAGCAATACAGGGAAAAACTAGAAAATATTCTATGAGTAGGAATATTAATCTGCATAAATCAACTCTCCGTGAACTTCTTCCTTCTTGTAGCATGTGACGCGTGTTGATTTTCAGTTAACTCTCAGCTGCACTAGTCAGTAACTATACCAACACTCATAAGCTTTGATAAATCTTAATACTTCCTGCAGCACTTCCAAGCTTCAGTTAAGTCATGTCCAGAAAGAAGATGGATGGTCCTTGAGTTTTTACATGCTTAAAGCAGCTTATTTCCATTCAAGACTATATCTTTCACAACAATAACTACCTTCTTTGATTTCTACAGACTAATCAACTCAGTTTTCAATCTTCTCTCTATACTCCCCTGAAAAACTGGAGAGTGTGACTCAAGAAGTGTTTTGGTTTTTAGAGGCAAACCCACATACTTTCACACTATAACTTCCCAGATTGCAAACTCTGCAGGACACATATTACCTTCTTACGCTGGAAAACCACCAGGCTCTCAAGACACTACTGCAATTGAGATAATAAATAAGAAAATTCAGTACTACCACCACAGATCTGAAGGCTCCTCTGTTACCTGTATCTGCTGTAACCCACACACTCTACTTCAAAGAGATATGTTATAGGGCCTTCAAAAATATTTAAATGAGCACTGGCATAGGAGCAGACAACTGGTATTGCATATGACAGGGAGTTTTCCAAACTGGAATCAAACTTACCCACTGGTGCATTCCTTCTGTCAGAGAGTGCCTTATCACTCTCTCCATGACCTGCCACCCTGACAACCCTAGAAGGGCTTTTACAACAAACTATTTATGGAGTTTGAAGGAAAAATCAAAAGAATTATATTACTGTACCAAAGTACCGGGACAGTGGAATTTTATAATAAAGTTAAAAAAGGATCAATGTGACGAAAGAAGAATGGAAATAATGAAGAACTTCATACTAGTATCATTACACTTTCTGAGTCAGGGGAGGTTTAGGTTAGATATTTGGAAAATGTTTTTCTTCCAGAGAGTAGTCAGGCACTGAACAGGCTCCCCAGGGAATAGTCACAGCCTCAAGGCTGCCAGAGCTCAAGGAGAATTTGGACAAAACTCTCAGGCACAGAACAGGATTGTTGGGATGTCCTGTTGTTGCAGTTTGACAGTGACCAAACGCCAGGCACCCACAAGAGTCACTCACTCACTCTCCCCTGCCACAGCTGGGCAGAGGAGAGAGAAATTTAATAAAGGCTTCATGAGTTAAGGACGAGGAGAAAACACTCTAAAGGCAAAACAGGCTCAACTTAGAGGTACAAAATGAATTTATTACTAACAAAATCAGGAGGATAATGAGAAGTAAAATAAGCCCTTAAAATACCTTTTCATCCCACACAACCCCTCCCTCCTTCCCACTGAAAGCACAGGGAGATAGGGCATGGGAGGTTTGGTCACCTGAGTTCTTCTTCCTCTGCTCAGGGAGGAGTCCTTCCCCTGTGAGGCTGTAGGGTCGTCCCTCCCAGGGGAGACAGTTCTCTGTGAACTTCTCCAGTGTGGGTCCACTCTCAAGAGCAGCAGTCCTCCCAGAACTGCTGCAACATGAATTCCCCCCAAGAGAAACAGTCATCCCACCATCCCACTATTACTGCAGTGTGGGTCACTCTTCCACGGGGTGCAGTCCTTCAAGGACAGGCTGCTCTAGCCTGGAAGCAGGGGCCCTCTCTCTCCACTGGGTCTTCCACTGGAACCCAGCCTCCTCCAGGCATCCACCTGCTCTGGCATGGGCACCTTCCCCACTAGCTGTGCATGGATCTCCACATCCCCCGTGGATCCCCATGGGCTGTGGGTGGATCTCTGCATCTCCTGTGGATCCTCATGGGCTGTGCATGGATCTCTGCATCTCCTGTGGATCCTCATGGGCTGTGCATGGATCCCTGCATCACCCATGGATCCCCATGGGCTGTGCATGGATCTCTGCATCCCCCATGGATCCCCATGGGCTGTGGGTGGATCTCTGCATCCCCCAAGGATCCCCACGGGCTGTGGGTGGATCTCTGCATCCTCCAAGGATCCCCACGGGTTGTGGGTGGATCTCTGCATCCCCCATGAATCCCCATGGGCTGCAGGGGCACAGCTGCTTCACCATGGTCTTCACCACGGGCTGCAGAGGAATGTCAGCTCTGGCACCTGGAGCACCTCCTCCCTCTCCTTCCCCACTAACCTTGGTGTCTCCATGTTGTTTTCCCTCCTGAAAACAGGACCTGTTCTGACCTCCTCCTCTTCTCTGACTAGAGGAAAAACTGTGTGCCCTTTGTTTTGATTTTCTTCTTAAATATGTTATCACAGAGGAGTTAACACCATCCCTAATTGGCCCAGCCTTGGCCAGCAGCACGTCCATCTTCAGAGCCATCAGAGATTGACTCTGCCAGACATGGTGGAAGCTTCCAGCAGCTTCTCACTGAAGCCACCTCTGTGGTTCCCCAGCTACCAAAAATCAGGCTGTGCAAAACCAACACACCTGTATACAGCTCCATGATCCTGATGGGTGTCTTCCAACTCAGGATATTCTATGAATCTATGATTCTGTGATTACTGCACAGGCCACAGAGACACTTACCCACATGTATACCAGACCCCTACAGAAAACTGAAATGGTCATTTTGAGTTTCTTCACGTGAAAGATCCTTAGAAAGCAAGAGTTTCATTTCTTTAACCTCACAGTTCCAGCAGTCTCAGCAACTGCACAAAGAAAGATTCTTTCCCTTTTCAGTGGCAAACATTCATACCATTTGCTCTTTCACTCTTTCCTAGGAAAAGGTGCACCAAGACCCTCCCTGTCCCTTTTGGCATACCCTAGAGGTACCTATTCTTCCTTCTCTCTATTACAAGCTACAGCAAAGGGATGATTCCCTTGGGACACCTGCCTGTCCCAAACTGTGTCAGATCAGGTCAGAAAAGCCAGCATTGCACTACAGCTTCCTGTAAAGCCTTGCAGCTTTGGAAAAAATAAGTCAAAAGCTGCACAAGGTAACTGAACTTCTTGCAGCCCATACAAACAAGAGCATTCAAGTACTTGCTCCAGCCCAGGCTTGCAGCAAAACACAATCAGCTCCTTCCTAGGCAGATCAGCTCTTCACAGGCAGTTGACAACCAGAGTGTGGAACAGTCAAAAGTCAAAGCAGAATGAAACTTTATCTTAACAGAAACAACAGTCATGGAAAATTAAAGCAAGAGGACTTTTACTCGGTTTTACTGCACATAAATCCTTTTCAATGCTAAGATGACAAAGTAGAATCTGAACTCGTGGTATTTATGTAGTATTTTTTAACAATGGAAATTTAATGAGAACCCTAAAATAATTCAAAAGGAGAGGGACTGCAAGAATGCTCTGGATTTGTGTTTCAATGAGCTATTTCCCAAAGAAATGGTATTCGGTAGACTGTTTCAGGGAACCAGGAAATAATTTTCCTTAACCCTTCTGAGTCATACTTTGCCACATTGTTGCTATTTTTCGTACAGCACAGTACACTAGGTCCTGTACTGCTGTTTCTGAAACTGTCAGGAGTCTAATTCAAGGCAATAAACAGCTTGAATATGGCACCATTTAAATTACAAAAAGAAAGTAACATTTCACTACTTATCTAATAAGGTTAGAATTTAATACTTGCACTGCTGAAGGAATTCTGAGCTACTTGGAAATGTCAAAACATGTCCTTAAAGACTGGCAAAAAAGAATAGTTATTTTCACTGTTCTAAGCTTAGAAAGGCAATACCCCTACAGATCAAAAGGCCAGATAAATCTTATTAAGTACTAGGTTTTCCCTTTTGTCTAGTCCTCTCTTCACATTCCCTCATTTCAGCCCTTTGAAATTCCTTTGTTCTGACCGTGATCAGGGTTTCCGGGGGAAATATGGCATTGGATCTAAAGGGAACCCCACATCACTGAAGTATCCCTGACAATCCATCACTTGGTAAATTATTTCTTTCTTACTCCCTACCTTGCTTGCACCCAGTATTTCCACAGAACCTGTGAGTGTGGTGCTAATGAGACAAAACTTCCTGTTGCATCCAAACGCATCATCTCAAGGATCTCTGTATGCACAGAAGTTAAGGGGCTTCTGAAGATGCCACCCAAAAGCTCCTGTCCATCACATTGGTACTTCAGAATAACAGGAATCTGTTCACTCCCAGCCCATGTCTATCACCAATGTACATGCAGATGAAAGGACAGTTTCAGATGGAAAGAAAACAGAGGACCACGAGGTCATTTCCCTTGCTCTGTCTGTCCCAGCAGTACAAAGGAGACTGCAGTCCCCACACTGACATCTCCAAAAATTCCCCTTTACCACCCTACCACCTTGCTGGTGTTCATTTAGGAAATCAGCTGCTCACCAACAACGCAACCAGGGAGAGAAAGCGAGTCTGCCCTGTTAACAACGGCATATACTAACTTTGTGCATCCACAGAAAACCGTCTTTATCAAATCAGGAAGCAGGATGATCCATAAAAAGGAGACACAGCATCAAATTCATTTTTTTAATCTGCTTTTTATGTCATTGGTAGATTTTAATATATATGAGATGCAACACAAGAGAAAGAATCAAATCAAAACATTTTGACTTAAAACTCCCTAGAATCTGAAGCTTTATGCTAATAGTGAGAGCCACAGGGGGCGGCAAAGTAGTAACAAATGCGTCATTATACTCATTTTTATTGTCTTTGCTAAATATCACAGAGGTGACTGGGGTCTAAGTCTCTAAGGGTTATCTGAATCCATCCACTTTAAGACCCTTTGCCTACCATACTCACACAATATGCATGCGAGCAAAGAGAATTTCTTTCAACAATGATATGCATTAGAGTATTTTTCAAAGACCCTCTATCAAGCTTCAGTTGTAGGTCAAATGATTTATGCTCTGCAAAGACAATCTTTGCATTTGAAATTTATCGGTCCTTCAGAGGTTGGTTCTCATTAATGCTCATCATTCTCACCACTCATGAAATACATCCTCACAAGCTGAGCTAGTCCTACTCCATATCAACAATTCCACCATGCTAACTTGATCCAACTGCTGCAATTATGAATCATCTGTTGGAACTGTTAGTTATGATCTTCAATGACCACTAATGAAGGCTGCCTAGCAGTTAAAATAGCAAAGCAGCATATATCCACACACTTTAGAGCACAAGATAGACTTCCAGTGTTGCACTTTTCTTTTATTTATTATCCACTGTAAATTACATCCCAGGCTGCCTCTGCCACTGACAGTCCTGAAGTGTGGAGTTCAACACCAGGTTTTAATAACCCCTCCTGCCAGTTGTTTGATCGGTAGCAGGAATGGGGAGGGAGGGCAGGTGAAAGACCAGGCACCTGCTACAGGCAATCAGTTCAGTCAAAACAAAGGGACTTCAGAGAGACAGAGATGCATCAGGTATGAATCCCAAATGAGCAACTGGAAGTGTGGGAGTGTGGTCTGACTGAGCTGATTGACACTTGCCATGCCCAGGAAAAGAGTAAATGCCTGCCAGTGGGATATTCCAGAGGCAGGAAAGGAAAGGTGCTATAAGCTAGGCATGAATTATTCTGATCTGGAAAGCCAAAACCTTGGAAAGTCATTTCAGACTATTTCTAAATCACTTCAATCATTCAACTATATCATTTTTACATACATTGTATGAAGCAAATCTTGTTGGCATTTAAAATGAGTTCTCTCATTCCAACATGACAGTGCAGTTTTCTGTGAGGGAAAGGAGCAACAAAATAAATTTTCAGAGATTCCAAAAGTGGGCAAGAAATAACTTTGAGGAGTTTACTTAGCAAAAACCTCCTGCACTGAGTGGAAGTGGGTTGCATGATCTGACAGAGGTCAGTTCCTCCAACTTGGAGCACAGCACATCAATAACATTAGCATCAGAATAAAAAGTTCCCACTCCATGGACATTCAATAAAATACTTCTTTGGTAGAAGAAGCTTGGTATGGAGATAACACCAAAAACACAGCTAGTTTTGGGGAAGAGAACTATTGCTGTTCTCCTTTGTGTTGAATTTCTTTAGTGGGATTAAAGAGAAAGGCGACAGGGGACAGAATCATGCTATTTTTATTTTCCACTTCATCAACTACTCAGGCATCTAGCACTAGCCACCACTTTCTATGTATTACTTTAACCCTTGGGGTGGTAGTTTTCTTTCCTATAACAGANCTGCTCTGTTCAGGTGAGACACCACCAGCCAAGCTGTCTCTAGCTCTGGGGTCCCAGCACAGTAAGGATGTGGAGCTGCTGCTGCTCAAGCGAGTCCAGAGGAGGCTATGGACACTATGGACATGCTGAGGGCTGGAGCACCTCTAGACAAAGGCTAGGAAAGGTGTGGGCATTCACCTGGGGAAGAGAAGGATCACTGCAGCCTTTCAATACTTAAAGACTTGTAAGATGAGGACAGACTTTTTTAGCAAGGCTGTTGTGACCGGACAAGAGGTGATGGTTTCAAAACCCAAAAGGCAATAGATATAGACCAGATAAAAGACCAGACTTCTTTTTCAGTGAGGATAATCCAGTAAGTGGACTGACAACTGGAGGAAAGGTTGCTCTATTTTTACTTTATTCAGCCTTCTGCAGCATCCAAATGACCTTCATAGTTTGTCTTACACCAAAGACCACATGCAGGTTCCCTGTGCTGGTAATTGAACTCAAACCCTGAATTTCACTCCATTATTTTAACAATAACTCATCCCTCCCACTCCTTCCAGCTACATTTCTAAGGAATCAATGCTGCCAGGAGAAGATGAGACTTTAAGAGCAAAACACAGCCATCGGATCAGACCCTGAAGGGACAGGGATGTTAACTTACATTTGTTCTCTCATGCTGGATAACGTATTTACGGTATTCCTCATTTTCAGCTCTCTCACTTCAGCTAAGACATTCAGCCCAGTGTACTTCCTTGTCAAGGTACCATCAGTCAAACCCAAGCACATCATTTTATCTCTCAGTTACTAAATTCAAACCACTTTAAACATCCCGCTTTCATCTTTATAGTTCTCTCCCACTTTTTAACCATGCCGCAGTTACAGAAGAATGTACTTGACATATAAAACGTGCACGTGATTCCTTTAACATTTTAATGCCGTGTATTGTGTTGTAAACATCTCTTCATGTTTTATCTCCTCCTCCATAAATCAGAGGTGACTATCTTAGAAGTCTCAAAAATGACATGTCTTCTCTGTAATATAAATGTGTGCCTCCACTCCTTGAAGCTTGAGTGAGCTTTCAAAAATCATCAAAAACCAGAGCTATGAAAAAGCAAAAGATTATTAACCAATTTAATATAATCTTCTCCCACTCCACTTCTGTGACAGCCTGGAGTATGGGAAAGAAGAAGTTATAAAATAAGTCTTCACTAATCAAAAAACCAAGACTTTACTTAATTTATTTGTAACTTGAAGGGATAACACTAAAGCATTTATTTGTTTGATTCAAGACTTACATGCAGTGTTAACAACACGAAACCCCAGAATATATTTCCATTTCCTTACCATAACTGCAGTTAAGAAGACTGATCCCTTATGAGATTTTCTGGAGGTTTTGACTAGCTTAGTAATGTTACAGACACCATGTATCTCAATCCAGTCTTTGGTAAATGCATTACCTGATTTTTTTTAATTAAAACCCACTGTAAAATACCAATTATTTTCAGAAGACTGAATACCAATAAAGAACACCTGTTCAAAATAATTTTAAATTACTTCAATGATGGAAAAAAGAAAGAATGCTGTTAGAAAGAGGGGAAAAAAAAGACGAAAGCCATTTTAGCAGGTGGGACTGAGAAGTGATGACATGTTTTAGTACAGTTCCAAAGGGCCAGAGGGCATAACGTGGTGTTGGATGATGTGGAAGAGAACCAGGCAACACTGGCTCTGGGAGACACTGCAATGCTGGATTGGGTGTGAGGTACAACTCTGAAGTATTGTGATAGGAAGGAGTGAGGTACAGCCAGAAACACTGGTGGAGGACAAGAGAAATAAAACTTTATCTGTTCTCTGGCACCTTCCATTAGGAATTTCCTCCCTCACAGCCCACAGACCGAACACACTCCACAGGAAAACCCAAGGACCCCCTGATATTTATCCAGATCCCCAGAATTCACAACATTTTCCAGCAGCCCAAGTCTGTTTCTCTAAAACTTCTGTCTGAGAACAATTATTCCAAGGTACTTTTCTTGATATTTTCTAAACAAATGTTTCTAGAATTAACTTGCTGTACTGCAGGCACTACCTCTCCCTTTTGTATTTTTTTGTCTGTATTTTCCAATATGATTTCTTCACTCTCAAGTCACAAAACAGTAAGTCACAAGCTCCTTAAAAATCATTGACCAATTTCAAAGAATCACCATCAAAATGCGTTCTTTCTATTTGCCTTGGAAAGCGCTGCTAGAATTTAGAATCTGGGGATTGTGAAACTTTTCTAAATACACATCTGGATAAATATCCAGACTGTACTTCTATAAACAATAAAAATTACAAAGTCGTCAATTTGCACCATTTTTTTTTATTGCTTTCTTGTTACAAACAGTGAAAGTGGGGCAAGGATCTCCACTCAAGTATATTTTTGTAACTTTCTGGCTCTTGCAGCCAGGAAAAAAAGTAAGTTAAAAGTATGACATACAATCATCTGAAAACAAGGAGAAAGTGATAATTAGAAGATTGTTTCAGACCAACTGTGTAAAGAAATAAAACACAATGTTTGTTGTCTGTGTACAGCTTAACACAGGCCTGGCTCCCACCTCAGGACTTAAGTCAACTTAAATAGTTAATTCAGCTTAATTCACTGGGGGTAAAACCGTCCTAGCTCCTACCAGATTGCTAAAATCAAGTAGTTGAGAGAAGGGAAAAAAAAAAAAAAAAAAGGAAAAACCCCTCAAAGCTTAGAACCTGACCAGTTACAAGTTTTTACCAATATTTCCATGAATTTTACAGAATCTTCATTACATTTTCACAGGACCAGGCTCCTCACATCCTGTCCTAAATCACAGGGAAGAATCTTACACAATTCACACTTCACCTTCCCACGACATATGGGGGGACTTGTAAATTGTGCACATAGATTTATCAGGAAAACGAGGAGTGGGAAAGATGAGTTGCCCTTAAAGATCTACAGATTTATAGCAATATGGGAAGCGGAAAGACGGTTATCATATAAAAAGGTCCTTAAGGAATAGCGAGGATCAACAGGGGAAACATGAGTCATGAGCTGCCAGAGAAGTGGATGTGTATGGGGAGCAATGGACAGAGCAAAGTAGCAATAAAGGAAGTTCCAAGTCAAATATGCTCCTTCCCAACAGTCGAGATGGATTACTCAAGCTTTAAGTATTTATGGAAAATTAAATTCCCAGCCAATTCAGACACGGTAACACAGGGAAAAGGGCACTCAACGACTGAAAGGATCCATTGATAAACAACAGATCAGCAACCACAGCTCTTTCCTTTTGCTTCCTCACCAACTCTACTCCTTTATTTTTTTTAGTAGGAGTAGTCTGCCTTCAAGGTCTCTCTACACAGGCAAGTGACTCAACATGAGCAAGTGTGAAAATTTATAGTGTTCAGCTGAAATTGTGAAAGGCAGTTTGACACACCGTGAGGCTGGAGTAACTTGCTGTGAGTAAAGAGTGAACTACAGGCCCCAGCACAAAGTTACTGCACTCCTCCTAACTCCCCTTTCCTGTCCCAAGTGCCTAATTCCAAATTACAGCACAGAATTCCTGTACTCTTGAGTAATTCAAGAGTTCAAAAAAATGGCTTCCAAGAGTTTAAAAAGTGCCTACTTTTGGGACAAAATACAATGAGCAACACATGGAAGCTGAAGACAAAGAAAGTCTGTTATTTGTGTGTGAATGTCACCTCTCAGAAGATCTAGCAAAATCTCAAGACAAGTTGCATAGGAGTCTCTAAATAAGCAATCATTAATTCCTCTTAGTCCAGTACTATCTACATCAAAAGTGAAGGTACATATGACAGTAAATATTTCAAAGGATAACCCATAAATTTAATTTTTAATATTAGAAAGGTAGTAAAGAAAAAAAGGGAGGAAAAAAGGGTACATCTAAAATTGTATCAGAACCCAGAAAAACTTAGCCTTAGTTATGACAGCTTTTCTACCCAGCCTTTGTGAGAAAAATACGTACACGGTAACTAAATGTATTCTTCAGAAAATAGCGTGACTTACTTAAAATTTTTTTTCAAGGCTATCTCTGTGTTTCCAAGTTAGGCAGGCTACCTAAATATTTCCAAGCAATTAAAAATCATGCATCATGCTTTCCATTTTGCAGAGAAAACAGAGTTAGCTGCCTGCTCGTTTTAAGCTCAGTGAAATAAACACTAAAACCTGTGAAAGCAGTAAATAGGACTTACTTCAGGCTGAACAAAATGTGTGCTGATGGGTGCAATCCCGAAAAACACATCATATGCCTACAACTGCGGTGTTACAAGGTGTAAACATCAAAGAGCCCAACTCAACCAAGCTGGCTTCAGGGTGTGGACCACAGGAAACCACTACCGGAGTCCCAGGACTCACAAGAGATTGCTGAAACCATGAAGTGCTCTGACATCTGATACTGTTGCTGCTCCTTCTTTTTCCAGGCCGCATCTACAACTGAAAGTGATCGACTATGGCTACTACACTTTGAAACTCCTTCAAGACCACAAGTGTTAGTACCTGTTCACTAGTTAGGCTTTCCTTTGGGAGGCTGGGAGAGCCCAAGAGCCACTGTGCTTCACAATTGAGTGCAGGAGAGCCAATAACAGCATCAAGCTCCAAAGGCATATTGACACATGCAGTGAAGCTCAAGTTCAGGAACCTGGAACATCTCTGGCATGGAACAACCTCCATACAATGGAAGTTCTCAGTATGTTCTGCAGATGTGAAGGAGATACCATGATCCCAGCCTGGACAAAGTCCCACTGAAGTCCCACTGCAGATGTTTAAAGTGGATCTGAGCCTCTCTTAAGACAGATCCAACAAGGTCATATAATAATACAATCGAAAAATCCAGCCCATAAGGCTGGAGCCCCACTGCCTATTCTTTCACTCCAATTACCCAGTTCTTCCTGCCATTTCCAAGGACCCAGTCTTGGGTATTACCAAGACAAACATTATTATTGTGAGGCTTAAAACCTCATCAACTCCATTCTATATAAACACACTGTGCAACTTGAATCCTCAGGCATGTATTACTTTTGTGGTGTCAGTTTTAGCAGCTCAGAGGTCTGGCAGCAGCTGAAGGCACAGCACTCCCAGCCATCCAGTCACACTCCTGGCAGCATTCCAGAAGCCAGGACAACACCAGTTTGCTGTACAGATGAAGAGTGGACTGACCTGATTGATGGAGTTGGCTGCACAGGATGCCAGGCCAGTTCCAAGGGAGGCGAGCAGGAAACAGGTGAGCTCAAAAGGGACTGGGGCCATGGCAAAGCCAGCAGATGCGGTGCTGATGACCAGAGCTGCAACACAAGTGAGAGCACAGTTCAAAGCATCAGCAAGAAACCATCTTTGTACATAACACTAGAGTTACGGCTTTCAAGCCCTGAAAGAAGTCTTGTGCAGATTAACTTTTTGCTATATTTATGGCTCACAGTAGCAACAGGAACTGGACACAATTAATATGAACATTCTAGATAAAGAAATCAAATATGAGAAGGAGAACTGCCAGAGATGAAATAAGGAACCCAAAAGCAGCAGCACATTAGCAAAAGATGTGAGGATACAACTGTCTCTGTATTCCCTATTGCACAGGACAGATATTTGTTCCAGTAACTCACACATCACTGCAAAGTCTAACACAGAAGAAAATCAGTAAGAAAAAATCCCACACTGAGATATTTGCTTTATATTAAATTATAGCAGGAATTTAAGCAGTGCTGAGTCAAAAAGAGTCTTGAAGCACACATCTACAGTAATTTCACTGCAGTCTCTGGTCCCACTGCTCCTATTTGAAATGCCCACTTTGGGCTGAAAGTACAATCACCTCATCACAGAGACCCAATGACACTTAATGGCCTCAACATTTGAGTGGGTTCATAAAAATCCATTTCAGTTTTGTCATGCGAAATTGTAACTTTAGTACAGTACTGCAAGTCACATCCTTAAAATAAAAATTACCCGGGTTTCAATCCTAATATTGTAATTAGCCAAATAACAGGTCTCAAAAACCTCACTTTTGGCAAGAAATGGTATGACATGACAAATTTTTATACTATAAAAGTCAGCACACTTAAGGAACATCTTGCTTGTAACCTTGAACCTTACAATCTGAAATTATTAGTTGTTAAACAGAAGGTATTTAAATTATATTCTGATGTAGTTACGTTTCAGATCTCAGCTACCTTAAATAAAAACACCAAACGTTCTTATTTTCCTGATTCCTATGAAGTTTCCTTTTTGTCTGAAGTTAAATGACAAATAAATAATCTTTGCTGACTGAAAATACTTGGATTATCTATTAAGCAGCACTACTTGAGATGAAAAACTAAATGTCATGGCAGAGACCTGCCAGTAAGGATGCACATGCAAAGTGCTCATTTCAAGAACTGTGCCTGCATAAGAACCTCAGGATTTAATCCTGAAAACACAGTGGAGAAAACTTGCTGCTCATCAAAACTTTTCTCTAAGTATTAAAATCCATTGATGGCTGAACATTATTATAATAACATGCATATTATAATAAGTATTAATTATTTAGCCTTGTTACGGATTCACAGGCTACATCTACAATACAGGGGATCTATGACAGAACTTTACCTTTCTGAGCAGCTCTGAAAGAACCACAGATTCTGCTGCTTCCCCAGACAAATGAACATGAAGGTACTGATCCTTCTGCAAGACTAGATCTTATTTATTACATAAATACAACACCATGTTAGTTACCAGACTCTTGAATCTTCCTTAGGAATGCACAAGAAAACACAAAATGCATTGGTACAACTGAGAGAGTTTAAAAAACGCACTGAAAATGGCAGTGAACAGTGGCATTTACATTTCCAAGAGTGATTACATTCATTTTTTTTTGCATAATAAATCACATGCTCACTTCTAGACAAGAATTTAATTAAAACTTATCTTAGAGAGCACTTTACACCAATTTATTATGGGAAAACACCAACTCATTTACTGGAGAAGAAAGGTGGAATGGATTGGCAAACAGTCAGTGTAACATTACCACTACCCTGACCCCAAAGAAGTTCTAACACTGTACAGTTACAGCACTAATTAAAGTCCCCATTGATTTCTCCAGATTAATTTTAGTCATTTCAGCATGACTTATCAGGATCTCATTTAAAAAGGCTGCAGTACATCCCATTAAAGCAGGTTACTTTTTCTTGTTTGGCCAGGGTTTGCACACCAGGCATCCCCTGCTTCCCTCATCGCCCAGATATTCCAATACAACACATTAGCAGTAAATAGGAAAATGCTTCCTTTGGATTGGGAAGTTTATTTTCTTTAACTGTGGGAGCAATAATTTACTCTTCAACTTCCCTCATGGAGGAAAAGTATATTTAATTGAGATCACATCAAGGGAATGAGGTCATTGATTCTGTTTGTTTTTTAATCTCTGTTAGTTTAGTGCGTTAGGGGCCAAGTTAACTTCACCTTATTGCATAATAGATGGAATTGATCCTTTCAAGACTTGTTCATGGGTGCTGGCATTATACACACTCTTCAAAAGGAAGCCAAGATTTAAAGTTATGATCTCAGCCTAAGCCTTACTTTCAGTCTTTTAAACATTTTTAGCTTTAACAAAAATTAACAGGGGACATTTGTTTCCCACATCAATGTAGATGAAAAAGAAAATGCTAACGGATTGGTGACAAAGAGTGAATTATAATGTTTCTGGCATAGAAATACACCAAAAGTTTAGTGTGTTCTTTACATTCCTTTTCCACTTCATCACAATGTGCTCCACCTTTTATAAACCCTTTGTATTTCACACGGCATGTGAATCACTATGCCATATTTTGTTTACCTACTATTAAAAAATAGCCAAGCCAAAATAAAAGCACAGAAAGCCAAAGCAAATCAGTCCTGCTCTAGAATTCCCTTCTACTCCTGTACTGGTGATATATCAATACAAAAGGAAGGAGAAAAGCAAATGCACTTGTACTTTTTTTTCAAGAAATAATTTCACTGCTTTACTGCAAATGTTTATAGAGCCCTTAAAGAAAGTAGTTTTCAAAAAGCTGAAGAAATATTCCTTCCTGAGTTTTCTCACTTTGGTTTCTGGAAAGCCAACTGTAGCAGCAGTATTTAGTGCTACTCGCCTGACCACCATATCCTTTGCAAATCCAGGTTTGTTTAGGCACATCAAAGTTTTGATACAGATTATATAACTTGCACACTAATAAAGGCCAAGCTCCTGAAGCAAACTTCAATTTGGAACAATGATTTGAAACAAGTCTACACCAAATCATGCAAAATTCAAGTGCAATATTACAAACAGAGCGGATAACCTCTTCTTACCATTAAACAATTTTAAGATATTTTGCTAAAAGTGAACTGTAATAATGGTCTATTTTTATTTCATTAATTATTTTCGTAACATGGAAAACCAATTGCCAGACAGCTACCACTACTCAGCTTTAGTTTCTTTGATGGGATAATAGTTACTGGTTTAATAATCACAAAAGAAGAACTACTTTGAGAAGTATATGAAATATATTCAGAACTGTTAATAAATGTAGACTAGCAATAACCAGAACAATAACAACCAATAAATCTTTGTCAAAGTTTCTGGCTATACTGAAGTTACCATTTAAAGAATAAATGCTATTATTCCAGAATGAATTGGGAACATACGGGAGCTCCACTAAAGCAGATGCATTTTTTTACTACAGCCGCTGTTACCAGACTTTCCGCCTACAGACACAACACAGGCCCACTATTTAGTCATTGCTGCAGTTTGGTAAGAGTCATTATCAAAACTGGATCTTCATCATCTTCTTGTCACCAATACAAAACAGATGAGAGATGAAGCAAGATGTTCACAATCACATCCTCAATCAGTACCAAGTATCTCAAGCTTCTGATTTCAGGTTCAGCACATTTGTGCTAGAGGATCACTATTCCACAGACACAAACCTATACAGAAGCAATTCATCCAATAAATTCCAGCTTTTTCCCACTACACACAAAAGAATTATTTTCTTATAACAAGACATATGAAAAAAGAATTCTAGTTTAGTCTTCAAAACTGAAAATGCTCAGAAATTAGAATATTTGTCCACCCATGTTGATCCACTTCTCAGACAGGTGCTATGTAATCACAGATTCAAGTAGGTTGGAAAAGACCTCCAAGATCAAGTCCAGCCTTTGACTGATCACCCCCTTGTCAACTGGACTAGAGCACCGAGTGCCACATTCAGTCTTTTCTTAAAGACAAAGGGTGCTGTACATCACAGAATCATTGAATCCCTGAACAGTTTCAACTGTAAGGGACCTTGAAGATATTCTACTTCCAACCCCGTGCCATAGGCAGGGGCACCTTCCACTAACCCAGGTTGCTCCAAGCCCCATCAAATCTGGCCTTGAACACTTCCAGGGATTGGACAGTCTGCTCAAATTTAGCTGCTTGTCCTCAAAGAAAGACCAACATGCTACAGGAGCAACAACAACGAAATGTTCACAAACCGTAGAGCATTATCTAAGGGACTACTCAGCTTTTTTCATACCATGCTTTCATCAGTTTGCCCAAACTAAAAACTGAACTTTGATTTTCCTGTGGTTTTACATATAGTTCATCTGAGTTTTCATCTGTAATTCTTGGAGAAAACATTACTTAAATCTAAACTTGAAGTTAAATTTAAGAAGACGAGACAATCTGAAATTGCTAGTGTGTGTGCACATTATAAATCGCCAGAATTTCCTCCTATTCCCATTCCTTCCCTTGTCTCTCTCCTGTTTTCAGTTACATGTCAACTTTAGGATCAAGTTGAAAACAATGCATTTGTAATTCTGAAAACCTATCAGAAAGCATTAGCTTTCCAAGTGCCTGGATGGTAGGATACAGCTGTTCAGAGAGCAGCCAACATAAAACACCACAGAGACAGGAAAGGATGGAAATTGATTCCAAAAAGGTAGATTATGTGACATTTAATTAAATGTTTCCTAATTGTTTTCTATGGCAAAAGAATATAAACAAAAATCTATTCCTGTTTTTAAGGCAGAGCTTCTAATGGCAGAGTTACAAAAGCTGCAGTTTACATGAAGCAGGAGGGTATGGAAATAGCAAAACTCATTTCTTTTCCAAGGTGAAGTACAGTTCATACTACAAACAAAAAAAAAAACTCTTTCCAGCAGCAGTGGGAAAAGAACAGAGCATAAGGAAGTCCCACTTTATCATCATGCAGAGGTTGTTTTTTTGTTATTTCATACTCTAAAAAGTATAAATGAAGTGTCTGCCAAAAAAAATACACAGGACACAAGATCTACCAGAACTTCATGGGCAAAAGGAACGAAATACTGAGTTGTATGACATTTGCAACTTAAAAACTGACCTCAGAGAATTTATTCCTTAAAAAACTAAAATCAAAGAACTACAACACCATTGTCTTTACAGAATATATCATTTGTCTAAATGATTACACAAGTTGGAAAAAATTTTCATGGCTCTACATGTTATACACGGTATTATTCCTGCTTATCTCCTATGACCAATAAAGACCAACAACAGAACACCTCTCCTATGAAGTCCTCTTCATCCAACTTACTATTTTACACCTTCCACTTCCAAAAAATCTGCACACCAAACACAAAAAGATCACAATGAGAAAAGAGGTTAAGTTTTTTCTGTATCTCTTTATACCTTCTCAATAGGTAAAGTTTACCACACTTATCTTGGATCAAGAACTCTTCCTGGCACAGCAGAGAGAGAGATAAACTAAAATCACAGTCCCTTTCCCAAGAGGCTTGCAAGCTGGATTAAAAATTGTACAGCTGCTCAGAAATTAGCAGTCAAGCTTACACCTCAAAAGGCACTCTCATAGAAAACAACAGTCCTGAAGGGAATGAAAGTCCTTAACCTTTGCTTTCTATATCCTGTTTTAAATCCAGAGTGGTGCTTGCCTAGTTAAAAGAGGCTACCAGGAACTGCTGAAGAGTTTTGCAGCAACTCCGAGGCCACATAAAAAAGTATCACATGAAATTGTTTCCTCTTGAAAATTACACTCTTCCATCTTGCTAAAGCTGTTGAAACTCCCATTCTGAGGAGCACCAGTAACACTGAGATGTGACACAAGCACTGAGCTTACCCATCAGCAAACATTAAAAAAAACATTTAAAGTGCTTTCAACAATAGCTAATTTTCTCTCTCTGGACCCTTAATCATCGCATTGTAAATTTTCATTTCTGGATCTAGTGAAATTTTTAAATTTAGTTCTACTTCAACAGCTAGCACAATTCAATTACATGTAACACACACTTCAATAAAATCACCAAAATGAAAATATGCCTCACACAGCACTTCCAAGTTACCCATGGTGAGCCCAACAGAAACAAAGTATTACTAAAACTGAACAGCACTGGGGGAAAAAAAGGCAAAATCTATATAATGCATAAAGAAAGATGAGGCAATAATTGAGGCTGTACGTACCACAAAGTTGCTGCAAATGATCCTCATTATTGCTGAATGTGCTAGTGAGAGCTTTGTATAACCAGAGTTTGAAACTTCCAAGTCTAATATGTTAAAGTGACATAGTAAAATATCAAAATATGTATTTTAATCTCATCAAATTCTTTACCAGCACAAAATAAATGCCCTCAGGCTTTCTAAAAACGAGGAAGAAAATCTGAATGCACAAACAAGATCAGTTGTGTCAAATCCGAAACACAAGATGAATCAGCAAGAATGAGATGAAAATGTAAATGACCATTATACATTCTATGTGGTCAGCAAGACTTCCACAAAAAACAAACAATAAAAACTAACATGTTGCAAGACAAAAAAGTTTTACAAGTAAACTGAATTCAGGACATTCATTATAACAAATTTTTATGGCAAAGAATAGTCTTGTTATCAGGAGTTCACTTGACCCACTGGAGAGCACCCAGGCAATGACATAGGAAATTACATTTCTGTTCTTCGACTTTATACCATAGACAAGATGTAAGGCTTTGGTCAAATCATGAGAGCTTCCTTAGAAATAAAAGTATACATAGCACTACCTATTGGCAAAGCAGTAACTTGTAATTGTCAAGTATTCCTACTTGAACAAGACAAAATGTAGTTAAGGTTACAAGGCAATTGCTTAACAAATTGCTGGTTTGAACAGACAACACTATCACTGTCTGAAAAGTAAATCAGATCTTCTTTTATAAAATTCAACTGGTCAGACTCAACCATTTTCCTTTCTAATACAGGAAACTACTTTGATTATCTTATGTTGGGACTTCTAATGCTAATTTCACAACCAGTAGTACTATAGTGAAAGGTATGTAAATAAGACTGAACACTGGTAAACTTAAGCAAGACAACTTCAAATACTGAACACAATATTTGTAAATTCACTTCCTTACCCAGTTTCACTGTCTACTAATGCTTGCTTATTTCCCAGAAACTAGCTGACAGCAGGACAAAAGCTCCTCTCATTGTTTTTAAACAAATTGAATGGGAAAACTATTAAATGCTTCCATAAAACAATTTTCATAGCACATACTTGATGAAACTGATCCAACTTAGCATCAGTAAAGTGAGAATTATTACATGCAAACCTAAACCATACCAGTAAGATCCCAAAGAATTCGGCTATCAAGCAGAATGCAAAAAAATGAGGGAAAATGACCAGTAATACCTGTAAGCTTGATTTTGGACAAGTGTGCCAAAATTCCTGGCAAATCATCCAGCCGTAGCTTCATTTCTTTCCATTGTCTGTCTTCTTTGGATTCAGCTCCCAATGGTATGACTGAGTCTTCAGTTTTTGCAGCTGATTTCATTTCTCTCAACTCATTTCTGCTTGATGTCTCAGACCACGACTGATGAACAGGTGAAACTGGGCTAATTCTGTGTACAACCTTTTTTTCCTGATCCAATTGCTGAAGCTCATGAAAAGGAGACACAATTGAATCGGACTTGGGTTTGGCTCGTTGGCTGAGGTCTTTGTTGCACCGTGTTACATACTAAATACAATGAGACATGTTAAAACAAATAGATAAAGATACTGCAGTCCATTTCACTTTATTAACACCAACAATTTTATTTCTATTTTATTCCTGTTAGGAGAATTACTTCCATAACACAAGTGAGTTAGTCTGAATTTTAGACACTTATTTCACACACAGAAAGGCTTCTGAAGTTGGCTTAGATATTACAAAAGCAGCTTTACAATTCACAGCTGAATCAATAATGTTTATGTAAGCTCGGAGAATTGCACTTGAATAAGTTTACTTCCTCCCCCATAGCTACAAGAACAAATTCTTGTTCATATTCAAAACCACAAGGTAATACAACTTGACTTACAACTAATCAATTCCACAGAATAATAAAGGTTGGAACAGCCTCCAAGATCATTTGACCAAACAAAATTCACCTCTAAACAGTGAAATATGCAAATGCCCATACAACTTCAGTTTCCAAATATAAGTACTAAACTTGTGCATATTTAAGAAATAAAAAATTAAAAACATGCAAAAAAATACAATCTACCACCTATGATAAAAAATCATCTCCCATATCAGTCTATTATTATTTATGCCAAACTTTTTGTTCATTAATTAAACAATGAATTTCAAAGGAACATATATGGAACAACAAATTAGGAGAGAGTTGTTTACTCTTCTTTTAGAGCTCACAGAATAAAGACAGAACAAGAAAAAGAGCACTTAGATTCTCCTTCACATTTTCTTCCCCAAAATACTCTATATATTTCAAGCACCAGAAGAATAGAAAGACAGAACTTTCAACCAATCCTGATTTCAAGTATACAGTAATAATTACAATGAGGGAGAGTGGTCTGCAACTCTGAATGAGCGATGTGGATACAGTTCAAATCAGCAGCACAATTTTAAAAAATTACTACCATCCACTTACATATGATACAACTGGTCAAAGAAGATGTAATTTCAAGGGTTTGAATGATAATTACAGCTCTTTTAATACCTAAAACTAACAGCACACAGTAACTGTAACCCATTAACTTAATGAGCTCAGGAATTTTGACTCAAATAAACTGATTAACTCAGAACACACCACCTCCAGAAGTGAGTTCCACTTGTATGACTGCTGGCCAAAATGTGACTTTATTAGCATTTTTATAAATAATAATTCTAAAATAACTTTATGTCACGTGTCTCAACAGGAGATGACTGCCCTATTTCAAGGGCACAGAAGCCTCCTGTCAAGCAGAGAAGACTTTGCAGCACATGGTACTGTCCTTGCTACAAAAGATTTCCTCCAGCCTCAGATGTTTTAGGATACAAAGTGCCTTAACTCTGATTTAGTGAAAAATGGAGACGCTTAGAATTGCCTGAGTTTGGCTGATAAGAAAAACATTACTTTTATCAACTAATCTCCATTTTGACTTATCACATAGGATGAACAGGAAACATGGGATAGCTACACTTGACTTACTTACCATTCGTTTGAGAAAGTTAAAGTACTGAAAGGTAATCAACCTGTCGTTGGCCACATGGTAAAGGTGCACAAACCGGCATGGTATCTGCCATACACCAGTGTTCCTCAGACGCCAAACAAACAATCCTGTTTAAAGGAAAAGAAAAATGGTAACAGTAGATTCCAGTTTCTTCTCTGCCACTGAGTTTGCTCCTAATTAAGACTACAGTGCCTGTTGTCAGCTGTGATACACGACACTCCAACAAATGGGAACCAGGGCCAGGTGAGGGAAAATGTTTGCTGCTCCAGGTAGGTGAAAGACCTGACAGTGCAGAATCATGGAATCATTAAAGATGAAAAAGATCAAGTCTTTAAGATCGAGTCTGCATATTAATCCAGCAGTGTCAGGTCCACCACTGAACCATGTCCCTAAGTACTACATCCACATGTTTTTTGAACCCTTGCAGCGATAGTGACTCCATCACTGCCCTGTGCAGCATGTGCCGGTGCCTGACCGCCCCTTCAGTGAAGAAATTTTGCCTAATATCCAATACAAACCTCCCCTGACAACTTATGGCCGCTTCCTCTAATCCTGTCCCTTGTTCGCTGAGAGCAGAACCTGACCCCCACCTGGCTGCACTCCCCTATTAGGGAATTGTGGAGAACGGCAAGTTCCTCCTTCTCTTCAGGCTGAGGCCCCCCAGCTCCCTCAACTGCTCCTGGTGCTCCAGACCATTCCTCAGCTCCGTTCCCTTCCCTGGACACACTTCTTTCTTATGCCAAGGGGCCCAAAACTGAACTGCAGGCATATCCCAATAATTTTGGGTGTTTCTTCCAAATTCCTGAGCACCAATAAGACACATCTTCACAGAATATCCTGAGCTAGAAGAAACCCACAAAGATCAACGAACTCAATTCCTGGCCCTTCAAAGGACACCTCAACAATCCCACTCTGACCTTGAAAGCGTTGTCCAAACGCTGCTTGAGCTCAGGCAGCCTTGGTGATGGAGTACCGTCCAATATAGGACTGTCCCGCTACCATATACACTATCCACAAGATTATCTTGCCAGAGCAGCACTGAGAGGAAGCAGCTGTCATAGGACAGCACCAAAGTCAAGCACGTGTGGAGGACACACAGCGCAGTGCGGCACACGGTGACGGCCCGCACACGGGGACACGCACACGCATGGCCGTGCAGGCTCCGGGGACAGGGCAACCGCGGCCCGGCCCGGCCCTGCCCGCACACCGGCCCTCTCCCCCTACGGCTCCGCGGTACCTGCGAGGGCCCGGGGCGGGCGGCAGCGGCGGGCGGCGCTCATGGCCGCGGCTGCTGCGCCGCTCTCTCCTCACCGCCCGGGCGCCGCCATCTTCCCGGCGCGACCTCCAAACGCTTTCCGGGTCGGCGCTGCCGAGGAGGCGGAGCGGCCATTCCAGGGCTGTCCCGGCGGGAGGGGCGCTCGTGTCGACACCGGTATGGCGCGCTGCCTCGCCTGCTTTCCCGTGAGGGGTGGTCGTGCTCCGCGCTAGTCAGAGTTTTTTATACCGAAGTTTGACATTCCTCAGGCCACTATATTAAAACGGCGTGGAAAGAGTCAAAAGGCTTTTCACCTCTCTACCAGTACAAAATAAACGACCTAAAATAACAGAATCACAAAATGGTTTGGGTTGGAAGGGACCTGTGGAGATCATCCGGTCCAACTCCCCTACCCAGGCAGGGATCACCCAGAGCCGGTGACACAGGAACACATCCAGGTGGGATTGGAATGTCTCCAGAGAGGGAGACTCCACGCCCTCCCTGGGCAGCTGTTCCAGGGTTCTGGCCACCCTCCATGCAAAGAAGTCCTTCTTCATGTTGAGGAGGAATTTCATGCGTTATGGTTCATGGCTATTGCTCCTTGTCCTGTCACTGCGCACGACTGAGAAGTCTGGCACCATCCTCTTGGCATCCTTGGAGCTATTTATATGCATTAATAAGATCCCCCTCAGTCTTCCCCAAACTAAACAGGCTCAGCTCCCACAGTCTCTCCTCATATGGAGATGCTATGGACCCCTCATCATCTTTGTGGCCACCACTGGACCCTCTCCAGTAGTTTGTTTTTCTTCTGCTGAGGAGCCCAGAACTGGACACAGCACTCCAGATAGCGAGGAAGAAAATTTGTATGTACAAACAAGATCCATTGTGCAAGTCCAAAACTTGAGATGTATCATCAATACTGAGATGAAAATGTAAATGACCATTATACACTCTATGTGGTCAGCACACCTTTTCCATGGAGAAACAAACAATGAAACAAAAAGTTTCAAAAACTAAACTGAATTAAGGATTTTTTATTATAAAAAGTTGTCATGGCAAAGAACAACAGTTCTTGGAGGGGAGATGTGGGTGAGATTGTTCTTGAAGAGCAAGTGCCAGAGCAGTTTCCCACCCAGCAAACCAGCCAGTGATCCTGAGGGAAGAACAGGGATGTCATTTTGGGGTGCAGGAACAGGGGGCAGTGTTCACGTGGGAGCTGGGGCCAGATCTTGGTCACCTTTCCCATGAGGAAGTGCCCAGAGCCCTGCCTGGAGCATTCTCACAGCTCCTGCCAGGCACTGGGGCTGTTCCCTCTGCTGCATCCCCAGGCTCATCCCCAGGAAACAGCTGTGGCCAGGATGTGGTGTCTGGCACAGCAAGAGGGTGACCAGGAGTGCATTGGGACATTGCAAAATCCTTGTAAAACAGCTAAGGGAGGGCTAATAAAAAATGAATCAATTCTATAATTCTATAAAGTCTCATTCCCAAAAGGCTATGAGCTTTAAAGAGCTGAATACCTAGTTAAAAAAAAAAAAATTAATGTGTGTTTAGTTTCTAAAGTCATTTTTGAAACTGAAAGTTTGGTTTCTATACTTCCTGGGTAAAAATATGCATTTCAGGGGGTCACATTGAAGAGCTGTTGCAGCTGTCACCTCATCCTGCCCTCATATATGTTCTGGGTGTGGCTGGATCCTTTGCTAAGCTGATTCAATTTACTAACCTGAAAAGGAGAAATTGCTAATTTTGCTGGTTATAGTCATTGAACTGGCCCTGCGCAGGCACTGTTGAAAAGGTTGAAAAGCTAAAGCAAGGCACAGAGGAAGGGCCTTGGACCAGAGTCTGAACAAGAAGGGAAGGGAATGGTTAGGACTGCTCCAGCAGTAAGGCATAGTTGCACACCCAGGCATCTTTAAAATGTTTTCTCTTAAGAGTTTAAGTTCAGACAATATAGGCTATAAGTCACTTAAATGCTTTTGAAAGTCATTCTCAATATTTTTTCATGGAAATATTCCTCAGAACCATCTTCCTCCCAGGCTTTCATTTCTTTATAGCTCTTAAATTAATGCAAAAGTCATCTTAAATCATTATTAGGAAGATAAAATGAAAATACTCACTCTAATTCACTGAGAATATCCTACTTTAAAGCATTTATTTCCCCTCTCCTTCTGTTTGGGGAGCTGGAGAGAAATTAGGACTTCATATTTCTTGCAGTTAATACCTGGTTTTACTCCGAGTTCTCATTGACAAGCATATATCACTTTGCTGTTCCTGTTTGCATCTCTACTTTTTGCCCTTTTTTCTGCCCTCTAATTTACATTTGCAAAAATTAAACATCACGCAGCAAACACACACGACAGTTGCATAGAGGGCCAGAATGGTTAGTTGGTTTTAGGGCAGTTTGGGTCAGAGAGCAAAAGATTGAGGTAGTCAAGTGTTCAGTGTTAGGCCCGAGATTTAAGGTTTAATGATTTTCATTGCCTTTCATTTGGGCAATAAATTGCACCCCTGGAGAGAGGAGATACAACATTACTTTTCTAATGAAAGAGAATGTTATCCATGGACATCAAAACAGAGCAATACCACCTTGTGAAACAATAATGAGGATTTAGGGCACACAAAATGTCACATACTCATTTGGGTTGAACCACTAAAGCTACTCCTAGAGAGAAAATAAATAATCTTAGGATTTTTAGTGGATACAAGTATCCAAATGTCAGTGTTGTATTCGAGCTCAAAAGGTCTCCACAGGCTTTAGATCTCATTGCTGAAGGTTTGGCTTTGCACAGCACTGATTCAACAGGACCTGGCCTCACAAAATACTCTAAAAAGCACCAGGAACTATGGAGTACAGAAGGAGAACATGGAGCTTCCAGGGAGCTCCCAGCATCCTCCGCACTCAGCTCCCACCATCTAGCTCATAAAAGCCCGGTACCTGTGTCACAGGACCAGGGAGAGGGTTGCCGGAGACTCATTTCTTGTCACGGGGTTCCAAGGTCACCATTGTGGGTCAGAACAATTCCTGAAGCATCTCTTAACATTTTGCTAGCTGCCAAGGTGGGCAGTTGCTCAGCATCTGCAGTGCTTCCCTTGCTTATAAACTTTGCACCTACAGGTTTGTTCTCAGGCTGATGCAAGGGGCATTTAACCACACAACTACCATTAATGTTAATTATAGAGCACACATTAACAGCTTTATATGATCCTTTTTCTAGTAGCACTGTCATAAATGTGATTGGTGGGGCTTAATTAGATCTCAGCAGAATGCAATAGTTTGATACACAGAAAGACAAATTTGTGGAAATGGCAAACTATTATTATACTTCAATGTTAAAATTTCACATATAACACCAACAAGGCTTCTTGTAAAGTCATTTGTTGTCAGAAAATGATTTAAAGACCTACTGTAACAATATTATGTTCTTCTTGCTTCACAGAATGTGGCATCAGTATTAGAGCTCCACAGAGACTTGATGTACTTTCAGATAGGGAACTCTGAAAGCCAAGTGCAAAATAAATAGGATGGCATCCTGCTGTTATTGTGGTAACCTTTGCAGATCATTTAAATGCTGGTGACTGGTGTTTAGTTTAGTAATCCACCACAGGGGAAGCTGGAGCTTAGAGCAATTAGTTGGTGAAGCCCAACTGTATTTGGTTTTTGGGGCCCAGGATGTAAAGTAAGAAATATTGTCCAAAGTGAGGGGCACTAGGACATATCAGGAACACGGAAATAACAAACAGAAAGAGCTAAGGAAGTATTAAAGGCCAGGCCAAACTCTAATGATAGAAAGTTGATTGACTGCTTAAGGCATCTAGATTGAGCCAATGATCTCTGCTCAGCACCTCAGTTACACCCCTCCTGAGATCTTGAGTCAGGGCTTGTCACAGCTTCTGTCACTGAGAGACTCCCAGTGATCCTGATGATCAGTTAGTTATTTGAGTTACTTGTACTGCCATGGATTTGGGGTTTTCAGGGATTTTTCTACAATTCAGCATTGTGATGCACTGATGCTTTTACATCAATCCAATATTGAAGCATAGGAAGTACCCAAGGCCAGGTTGGACGGGGTTTGGAGCAATCTGGTCTAGTGGAAGGTATCTCTGTCCATGGTAGGGCATGAAACAAGAGGAGCTTTGAAGTCCCTTCCAACCCAAACCTTTGTGTGATTCTGTGTAGTGTGTAAAGTTTGGTCTTCAATAAACTTCACAACCAGGAGCAAAATCTACTGATACCAACCAAGAACTTGAAACATGCTACTCCCATGTTATTAAATACTTGCCCACAGTAAATAGCTCTGCATGGAAATTAGCAGGTAAAAAAAAACCAAACATCAAAAACATCCAAACTCCCAAACCTTCCCACTATCCTGATTCCAGTGTTATGGACTAGTTAAAGCTTCCAAGAACAAGTGAAGTAGTACTTCTGGTAGATCAGGGCTCAGCTGCTGTTCTGACGTGGTATGCCAGACTGATTTCTTTCCCAAAGTAGAGTTCAAATATACCATAGGAAATCAGCAGAACCTAAAAACTGCTGCCTCTTCTGAGCTGTCCAAGGTGGCCTTGCATTGAACCTGGGGGATGTAGTTTTTTGGAAAGTCCTGCCTTTCTTGTTTGCCACCTGCAATGGACTGCGAGCTATGATCACTCACTTCAAGTGAAAAACTTCCAGCCTTTCCTTAGGTAAAGCTTTGTCAAGTAAATTCAGCTGCAATCAGATTCAGAGTTAATGTCAAATGTGGTACAAACATGTTGGTGGTGGGGAGTAAACAGCAAGGTGGCTGAGGATGAATCCTGCTGAAGATAGCATGAGGGGAGTCACTCCCAATAAATGGCAAAACCTTCCTTATGGCAGCAGCAACCAGCCACACAGACCCAGCAAGGAGCTACTTAACCCACTACAATGCCCCATCACATCAGCCAGCCCTTTTTAACTCACCCTTACGTTGCTGCTTCTGACGAGAAAGGATACCTTTTATCGCTAAAGTTCTCAGGCAGTCAACAATAACTACTTCCAGAAGCCTTTTGCCCTTAAAATTATTTTCTGAAGAAAAGGACCTGTGTCCTGTGCTCCTTCAGCTGAGAATTGCTGCCTGACTATCTCCAGAACCCTTTTCTTTTTTTTTTTTTTTTTATGCCTTCTTTCAGAGGTCTTTCTTTTCCTGGAAAGTCTATGTCAAGTTCCCAAGCTGTTTAGGACTCAGAAGATCTAGTAAACATGAGATTTATTAAGAGCAGAGAGAGGAAATCAGATTAAAACTGAAGAAACAGCTTGCATAACTGGTCTCCTATACTCAGCAGCTGCTCAGGAACTGCTCAGTACACACACATTAACTATTTTGGGGAAGTGTCTTTCAGCCTAAAATGATTTCTTGCAATAATTTCTTTACACCTACCTCACTGATGAGCACAGCCTTCCCGAATGGGAGATGGGAGAGGAAGACTGACTGGTTTCCCTCGTGCTTCTGAGTGTAAAACTAGACGAGTCCTCATGGGAGAAGAGTGAGAAACTCCAGTGTTTCTCCTTGCTATGAAGGGAGGAATGTTTTCTATTTTCTAATTTGTGAGCGAATCAATTTCGTTTCTGAGGAAAAAAATGTCACATAAGAGAAACAGACCAGAGTTTGTAACAGGAAGTGTAGCACACGCCTCTCAACCTTACTGCTCTCAGCAGTAATCTGTGTCCTTCCCCATCATCTTACAGCTTGGGATGCTACATGGGCAAAGGAAATTAATGCCTTGCTTGTGTTTCCAGTCACAAAATGCATCTAAGACATGGCAAGTTCCTTTGTTTTGAGAAATACCATATGTGCCCTGTTGACTGCAAACTCTACAAACTGTTTCTGGCCCACAGGCTGCAGATCCAAGTCCCTAAGCAAGCTGATTCCAGGAGAAGGCTGTCATGGTCAGGACAATTCATCTGCCTGCAGACCGTTCCCCCCAGGTCCTCAGAAAAGGGAGAGCCTCTGGTTGGAATAACACGTGGAGGAGGCTGCAGGGGTGCAGGTTGAGCAGCCCTGCTCCAGGAAGCCGAGTTGTTTCAGAGCACCTTCACCACTGACTTTGAGCCTCCACAGAAGAGTGTCTTATGGAGATGTTGTCAGATTGTGCAGAAACCCCTCCACAGGGGAGGGCGTTTATGTGCCAGGCAAGTTAGATCATTCAGAGGCTGCCTGTTTGGACTTCTGTCTGCTGCACTGGGTCCACATCCCTCAAAAATATGTGGCAATACTACTGACTCCAAATGGAACTCATGGGGTGCATCATCCTGAGAGACAAACCAGGTCCAGCACACCCTCCTCAGCTTAAACAAAGGAGGCTGAGGATTTCCTCATCGTAGAAAAGCAGAATACGCATTCTCCTTATTTATGGACATTTAGGGCAGAGTTTTTATAAATCATTCAGCCAAGCAGTCATTTTTTGAAGCTCTCACATCCCAGCCCAACTAACCATGCTCACATTAGCCTCAGCAGCTGACAACCATAGCAAATATCTTGGAGAAAGGATAACATTTATGAATATATCAAAATGATTCATAATGGGCTATGAAAAATAGCTGAGTGCTGCCATATTTCAAGGGTTAATTTTGACAAACAACAGTAGCTGGTCAAGTACAGCGTGTGCACCCCCTGGGAAGTCAGGCATTTGTTAACATACTACCCCATTCAGGTTGTGATGAATTTGTGGCACGTTGGAGATGAGCCAGAGGCTGAGCTGGGAATAATATTTATTTATATCTATGCACAATATTTCATGTCTGCCCAAATCATGCACTTTCCCTTAATCCACAGTATTTCAAAACATTTGCAGTTCTCTTAACTGATTAGTATCAGCTTTTCTTGGCCTGACCTAGCAGAAAGAAATGTAAGACAGTAAATGCAGCTGAATATTTTAATTCACTGATCAAGGTTGACATTTCTTCTCTGCCTGGTCTCCCAGGCCATAATTTAAAGATTCTTATAAGGTGTAAAATGTAAAATGCTGTGTTTTGTGCCATGACAAGCAATACGGAATGTCCATGCCTTGTTCTGTTAAAGGGGTCTCACCAAATCAAGGGGATGATATTTTTGTGGGTCACTGAAACAAAGCAAGAGCCTGCAAAATTGCTTCTTGAGAGCTGTTGTCTCAAAGTGACTCACTATCTACATTCTGGAAGAAGGGACCTGATGGGCCCTACCTCATCAGTGTGAGGAATCACAAAGTTTTCATCGTATTGGTTTCCAGCCTGTGTGCTGAGCAGCATGAAATATAAAACAATGTTTGGGCTGAAAATTGCACAGTGGTATAGGAAGCTACTGAAGATATCAAAAGTATCCTCCATTCCTTCAAAGTGTAAGAGGGAGGAAAAAGAATACGGAAAAGATTAAAAAAATATATTCAGAGGTTTGTTGGTCATTTGGAGAAAAATGGAGTCTGGATGCAACCAGGTTTAGTGTCCATTAAAATTGGAAAGAGACAAGCCTGCTGAAAACAACTGAATTTGTGTGTGAGCACAACATCATGTGGTACCTGTCAATGTGGAGAGATTGGTGATTATGCAACACAAAAACTGACATAGCACGTTTGTCTCAGAGCTCTGACTTCAATGTGATCAGCCTGGTCACACAGAGAGGGAAATTAAGCTCAGAGGCACTCAAAATACCATGAAGAACCCTCAGTGCTCTGCCCATTAGACCATTTCCCATATGTATAACTACCCTGGTTTTAAGAACTAATAATCACTGGTTGCCGTATCTGAACCTCTGAGAAAGAGACAGGAGGGGGATAGCCATGCTTCACAGTGGGCAATCACACAGGTCAGAGGTGGAACAAGAAAGAGTAAGGTTTTTATGAAGGAAAAACTATTTTCCACTTATTTGTACCAAATACAGAGACTGAGAAAAACCAGTGTGGCCATCACCACTTATTAACCAGTCCTGCATCATGTTGTCAAGGTACTCTTTGTTTTCAAAACAGGCCAACATGACTTATTTATATGTGATGGTGGCCCAGGTCCTTTTGTTTCACATATTTACCTTCAGGAGACCTTTGTAATTTTCTGTGCCATCCAAAAAGTTTGTATTTGATATTTACCAACCAATTATTTGCTATTTCTGCAAAAGTAAGTGAAGTTTAAGCCTGATTTTGTTACATGGAGAAACTTGAAGGAGTTGCATCATTAACATTAGCAACTTTAGCAATCTGACCTGAATTTGGCTACTGCATAACTTAAATCCCTTAAGGCATCTTCGTTACTACAGCATTAAGGAAGCTTTCTGAGATTTTAAATTCCTCATAAATGTTCTTTTAAAACTACTCTATAAATTCTGCTTTTTATCATAAACTTTCCCTTCCTATATAATAAGAAACAACCCTCTAAACTTATTTCAGTTTATTGCATGACAGTGTTTTAAAATACATTTCAGTACTCATGAAATGCGCTGCAAATTCAAGTCTGGTGTCTGTGGGCTATGTCGGGGAATGTTCTGATTTTGGCCAGGACTTTTTTTATTCTTACTATATATTAGCTGAATTAAGCTTGCTAGCCAAGATCAAGATCACATGGAATTACCTGCTCTATAAATACAGTGTAAGATGCAGCCCAGGCCACAGATAAGTAAAATCAAGCAGATAAATGCTGTCTGTTATCACCCCTTTACACATGGGGAGCAAGGGCACAGAGAAAGGACTATTTACATTGAATTACTTCAGGCACAAAACACAGGACCCCAAGCACAGAAGACAGGTTTCCTCCACCCTTAGTGAGGTTTTCCAGGGGCTGCTCACATCAATCAGAGGTTGGGAGCTGAAGGAGGGGATGGTAAGAGAGGAGACCCCGGTGAGGGTCTGACTTTGCTCCTTGCAGTGGTGGCAGGATGGAGCCCACCACCCTGACTGTGGTGTTGTCACAGTACATCACTGAAACCTCCAGAAGTCCATCATTATCATTCTCATAAACACCATGGTGGGCTTCGGCCTGTAAGAAATAATAATTTAGCTCATTAAAACACTCCTGCCAAGTGTTAGTGTAGAGATGGATGCAGAATACAAGGGTCAGTGTAAGACATGCCTCACAAACACAAACATGCCTATGAGACCTGGAGAGATGGGGATTGTGAAGATGAGGAGTTCTTCATTAGCCAGCTCAGGAGACAGTCTCAAATATCTGCATCTCCAGGGAAGTGAAACAATCCCTATTCCAATTAAAGGCAGTCCAGCCCATCACCTCCATAATCACAGAATCATTTAGTTTGGAAAAGATCTGAAGATCATCAAGTCCAACCATTACTTCAGCACCACCATAAATGCCACTAAACCAATATCCCCAAGTGCCACATCCACATGCCTTTTGAATGCTTCCTGGGATGGTGATGCCACCATTTCCCCTGGGCAATATGGAAATTGCTGTTTCAGGGAGAAGACCCAGATCGGCTTCTGAGGAATTTTGAAGAGGAACAAAGTGTTAGAGCAAACATACCCTACAATGAAAGAGGGTTTTGGAAGTCCCCCCTGCAGGGTATAAATGCAGGCTCACTGTTCAGCACAAGCATAGATGCAAAGCACACTCAGAAAACAACATCAGGGCAGAACAACAGATCCCTACAGCTGGGTAGGGAAGAGAAATCTTTCTGATTTGTCCAATAAGGAGTTTAATCAGAGCTTTCTTTTAACTTTATAAGACAGAGAGGATTGCGAGGTGCCACAGCTTCCAGAATGGGAGCTCCAAATTCATTGTAGAGTACTGCTTTCCCTTATTTTTCTGGTTAACAACTGATTTTTAATAAGAGAGTGCAGTTGCTCAGCCGTTTCAGAGTCACCATTAATTTAATCTTTCTCCTTTTTTTTTCTCTCTTGTCTTCTGTGTTCCCATGATATATTTCTAAAAACCTTCCTGATGCCTCCAGGAGCAGTCACTCATCTGGCTGCCCTTGCCATCTCCTGAAAACCTCCCTTCCTTGGCAAGGCACACGCTTGCTTCAGTATCCATTCCTTCCTCTTGCCAGAAAACGTTATGCTATTTCCAACTTCCCCACCATCTCTTTTTTTTGCTGCTCCTTAGCTATTGTATTTTCCTCTTTCCACATAAAAATTTCCCTAAGGATGCGAATAGAATGGCTACTGGAAGTGTAGCCCCTTCCCCTTGCAGGGATTTGGACTAGCAGACAACAGCTCTGCATCTGTCCTACTTTCTTCTGGACCATCACTCACCTTTGTTTTGAAAAGTTTTTCCTTCCCAGCACACAGTGTTCACCAGAATCCCCAAACCACCTGTCTGAAATCTAATTCTCCTACACCTCTATCACAGAGCTGTAACCAATGCAGTCATTTAGTATTAATTAGCCATCCTGGTATTTAGTTCAGTCCTTATGGACCTCACGGTGGCCCAGATCTGATGCGGGTGGCACAGACATAGGAGGAGATAGTCCCTGTGCCAAAGGATTTACAGCTATAGATGAGCCAAAAGGGAAATGTCTTTTTCCCAATATACCAAGGTAAAACAAGAAGGGGTTTGTTGGGGAGTTCAAAATCACTTCTAATGACTGACCTCCCACACAGAGCTGAGTTCATGGCATTGCCTTTGTTAATCCGCCTTAGGTGAGTTGGCCCGGGTCACAGAGGGGTTGGCAGAGCCCTTGGGCCCACGTGCAGGTAGCGCATGTCACAAGCTGCCTCGGCTCCCCCTCTGCCAGCCCTCGTGGCAGATGCAGCCTTTTGTTTCTGCTTTCTGAATTTCTGAAATGCAGGAAGGTTTCAGTTGGCTAAAGTTTTGCATTCCTCTTCTGGATCCACTCCTCATCGTGTTGAATTATTTTATCCCTTCCTAAACAAATGGCCTTTCACCTTCTATTAGGCCAGGCTATCTTGTGGCTACTCAGAAATCCCAGTAGCAAACTGAGAGTTGCTGAATTTCTCTTTACTGTGCAAAGACAAGTTGGAAGCCAGAGAATATTAGTACCTGCTCCAGAAGGAACAGCATATTGTCTCTTAGCTGAGTTAAAATGGGTTCAAACATGTGAGTGTGTGGCTAGATGGGTTGGGTGTGTTAGAAGCACACACTTGTGCTATAGAAAATTAAAAGTTTCCTTTTTCTTCGAGGAGCAGCAACTACTCATTTAACAAAATAATGCACTGTTGTTTTTTTTTTTTTTAATATGAACAGGAACAAAAAAAGGTAGATAATGGTTCAGTACCTCCCAGCAATAAATAGGTAAGTGCCTCTGCAGCAATCACAGTCTCACACGGCACATCCCCATGTGAATGCCCATGGCCAGGAACCAGCACTGGCAGACAGTGACTGTGTGCAACATTTGATTTTTTTCCATGTCTTTGTGAGTGAGAATTTTTTATGGTGGTGCTTCTATGGGAGACAGATAAAGGATCCTGCCTCCTGGCTGGAAAACTCTTGTGCTGCTTGGCAGAGAGGGAGCACTCCTGCTTCCCCACTGAAGAGTAGGCTGAGATGAAGATGGCTCCCACTTCTATATAAAGTGTTAGGAAAGCTTCCATTGCAGCCCAGTATAAAAGAGATATGAATTCAGAAGTCTCAGAAAGTGCTCCTTACTGGCACCTCCAGCAACGTGCAAACCCCGATGTGAGGAGTATCTGGTTCTCTGAGGTCCTCATGTACAAGGAGGATTTGTGTCCCCTTGGATGAGCATGAGAACTAATAGGGGCATAAAATGCCAGTGAATTTAGGCTGGATCTGATCTCCATAATGTAAGTTAGAAGACACTTCTGCTGAGGTCAGTAGGGCTGCAGTGGGGAAAAGCCACCAGTGTAAAGCCCGTCACAGTCATTTGCACAGGTATGAGAAGGTGTGTGAAAGATTTCCCTGCAAATACACCCTGTAGTTCCTTAGGGTTGATGGATCCATTTATAACTGCATAAGGAAGATAAAGTAAAACAGCACTAACCCCAAGTGGTAACCTGATATACTGTCTCTGCAGTAGAGTCAGTGTCACAAAGAAAATTCAGAAAATCTGGCTGGAGCCATTTATCAATGGTTTATTGCATTGTCAAGGCTAAGCTGGAGTGATAAAAACAGGGAACTCCAGAGTTCATGGCAATGCACATCAAGAACTGGGTGATATTTGGACTTTCTGAGCTCCTTTGGTGTCCTTTTGTTCAACTTGCAAATTAGACTGTGAGCTTGGGAGCCTGACTTTAGATACTCATTTTTAAAAAGGCTGATCTGAATTTCTAACAGAAATAAAGAAATTGCCTCCCCTGAAAAATAGCCATTCCAAAACAATTTCCCCAAAAATTCTCACTAGGGCTGATAAAAATCCACAGCAAAGGGGTGAGGGGGGGTGGGGATGGGGAAGGGGTAAGAAACAAGATGAATTAATGGTCTTTTAAAGAACTTTTTATAACTGATTTCTAGTGAGGGGTGGCGAATGTTTTTAATATTCAGTTAGATCTTCTAGAAGTCCTGGGATGACTGATGAATGGACAAATTCCAAGGCTGGAGACAAGGCTGCTGCCTTCCTATCCCACAACTCATCACTTCTTCCACAGACTATTTAAACCTCCACCAGAAATTACTCGACTCTGTATTAGTAGTTTAATTAAAAGTTCCCATATGCAAGTAGCCTTTGGTCTCACCAGCCTCTAAAAAGGGGAAATTAAAAGCATAGCAACAGGGAAAGGCTTTGAGCTCATTTTATGAGGAGAGCTGCTAACCTGCTGCCCTGGTGTTTACAACACACAGACTGTGCTGTAACTGGCCTGAAAGATCTGTGCCTACATAAAGTAGCTCTCTATAAGCTCACCTGCAAATAAATATATATATTTTTATCCTAAGATGTTGCAACAAACTATAGAAACAAGAGTGGTGTTATCAGCAGGAGCTGCTCTTTTTAAAAAGTCATCTGTGTTTGCAGATCAGATGTCAGTTGTGCTTTAGTGATAAGGCAAGGGGGAACAGTTTTAGACAAAAGGAGGAGAAATTTAAATGAGTATTAGGAAGAAGTTCGTCCCTGGGAGAGTGTGAGGCCCTGACACAGGTTCCCCAGAGAAGCTGTGGCTGCCCTATCCCTGAAAATGTCCCAAGGCCAAGTTAGACAGGGCTTGGAGCAACCAGGACTAGAGGAAGGTATCCTTGTCCATGACAGAGGGTTTGGAACAAGATGATCTTTATTTTCCCTTCCAACCCAAACTATTCTGTGATTCTATGCTTCTTTTGGGGGAAAAGATTGAAGGTTTGACCAATTCACATGCAAGGGGGACCTCACTTCTTTCTAGGACTGAAGCTCAGTGCTCTACATGTTCATATGACTACACACAGGCACAGCTCCAGCTTCCAGCACTCAAAACCATACTCTTGGCTGGAGGTAACCAAAGCCTAAGTTTATAGCTTGCTCTTCTCAGCCAATCCACTAAAAATGTGTGGCTGTGGAATGCTCCATTCACCTTCCTCTAGGAAAAAGAAAAGCTCATTTTAGGCACTGTAACAAAAGCAAGTGAAATGCAAATCTGGCTTCAAAGGAGTGTGGGAAACAGAAAATTGGTTTACCAGCATCTTGAGGGTTGGGACTGCTCACAAGGGATGTGAGCAGCCCTAGCTCATGTGTCCTGTGTGTCAGGGGGAACATGTGCTTTGTAACCCTCTCCCAGGGCAGTCTAAAACATGAGATTCAAGGGGTCAGTCTCATCCTTTTGGCCCTTGTCCCAGTGACCAGGTAAATAGTTTGCACTAAGTGGAACTGGTGCCACTGATGGGATGGATGGAGCTTGCCTGAACATGTATAAATGGTCTGCTTGTTGGGTTCTTCTGTGAGAGAAAAGAGTTCAAATTGTAACCTGGCAGTTGTGGGAACTGAACTTAATCTGCCACGTTCCTGACCTGCTGCAGGAAAATGGGAGATTCCCATCCTTCACATAGATTTTTGGGCACGTTATATTTCTTTTCTATGAAGAAATGTTTGAATTCTGGGAGCACAGCTGAAGCCACAGAGCTTTTGTAGGGCTTTTTTGAGAATTACCCATTAACTAAAAGATCAGTTATTCACAGATGTACACCTGGCCCAGTATTGCGTGGGCAGAGGGGTGAGGAGGGTTTAATTCAGGGCTGAGGACAGGCAGCCCCTGGTGATACACAGTGGAGCTACAGAGTCAGTGTTTTGTCACTGAGGCCAGCCCATGGAGCCTTGGGTATCCGTGCAGGACCACTCTGCACTGTGGGGACAACACAGCCCCTGCCTCCTTGAGGGAGAGGTCAAACCATCTCCTGGGTGAGTACCTCACTCTTACCTCTCCTATCCCTAATCTCTGCTAGGGAAATGTCTTCCCCTCCTATTCCCTGCCCTAAAGCATGGGACTTTCCACTTCTGCAGTTGAAAACTGTGCGAGGACCCCAGCTGTGACAAGGAAAACCCTTGAATTAAAAAGCCATGACCTCGCTGCAGTGAGCTCAGAGAGCTTAGGTGAGCATCCTTCTCACCAGTGCTCTCTCTGCTCTCCTGCCACAGCCTGGAGATGGTGGAGACCCGTGAGTAGGGAGGTGGTTGATATGGAACTGATCATGCCTGTGGCAAGGAGGCATGTTGCCTCTGTTGCCTTCAGCAGCCAGCTGCTCTCAGCAGCTGCTCTGCTCCAGACCCATCTTTGCTTGTTGAGACATTTCAGAGCTGTAATTTTCTATGTGAGTATCTGAAATGTTTATATTCTGTTCACGAGCAGGTTACCAGTGTTCCCCAAGGGGCAAGATCCACCTTACTGGCATATTACGCTGTAGCAGAGTCAGTGGAAGCCCAGTGGCACCAAAAGCATGTCTTGACTGTAGGGTCAGCAGGGAGATGCCAGAAGGAACTTGGAGTTTACCTTACCTTGCCTTCCCCCTTTGAACACTGGGTACGAATAGATGGGATGTTCATAGTTTTCAATAACAGCAATTTTGTCCTCATCCCTAACCAGGGAAACCAATACAGATACTCAGGCAAGGCCTCTAGGCTCTCCTATGGACCATTTTGGGTGCTGACTCAGGCTGAGAGTGGTCACCAAGCACTGTCTGGTGGTGGCCAGTCTCTCTTCAAAGATGTCTCTGCCCACAGTGGCTGTGTCCTGGTACAAGGTGACACTGGCAGAGATGGGGCTCAGTGGGATCACTGATGTCAAGAGTACAGGAGAACCAGGATGCTTGTTTCAGCTCATAAGTGGAGATTTAAGATTCCCACAGGCAGCCCATTTCCAAACTCGTGGTGTATCGCACTATTAACCATGCACCTTTTATAGCCATTCATTTCAAAAAGGCATCTGGATGGAAAAAAATTATATATATATATATATAAACATGATATAAGAAGTGAGCACATTGCAAATGGGAGTTGGGTCAAAAAAAACCCCTACTGCAGTGCTTAGAGACCATTCTAAATAGATTCAGTCAAAGCTTTGCTATTTCATAAAACATTAAAGGATTAAAATGACTTTAAATACATCTGTAGAAATAGAGGCCATATTTTATTAAAGGTTTCAGATCTGTCTAATCTCTCCTGTGTAAGATATTCATTTTGCAGTAGCAAAGGCACAGAGATCATTAAGTCCATCTCCAGTGCTAGCAGAAAGCCTTTGCCAGATACCAGACTCTTCCCTCACTAATATTTTAACATTTGAGGTAATGCTGAGAAACCGTCCTTTGTCACAGACACCAGAGAGATTAGTAGTAAATCTTTTCAAAGAGAAGTACTGCATCTGTAGTATCCAAGGATTAGAATTTAAAATTGAACGAGAGCCAGTGCAAACTGCAGAGCAAAAATAGCAGTGTAGCAGGACAGACCCACCAAATGTGTTCTTATTGCTGGCAAGACTGGGGGGGATGGGAGTTGCTGTAAATATTGCTATAAATAAATAAGTTGCTATAAATATTGATTTTGGGGTTTCTTGCAACTCCAAAGCCTTCAGTGACAGACAGGATGCTAGGGCTAGACAGAGTCTCATCTGATCCAACACAGTAACATTTGCACTTCTGGAAAACAGCAAAGTAAAGACTTGAATACAGGCAGGACACAGAGGAGCCCTAAGGATAGATCAGGAACAGGCACCTTCTGTTAGGGATAAATCTGACCTGGTGGCCATAAAAAATTAACAGCAAAACCTTCAGCTGTAAAGGTAGAAAAAGAAGCAGAAGGGGATTGTAGAGAAGAATGAGAGTGTCAAAATCTGGAGGGTATTTCAGAGGTGTAATGATAAAATCAGAAACAGGCCCAGGGAGCTGCATAGGAATGGATTCTCTGGGTGTTAGTGGCATGTGACAAGGCATCAACAAAGGCACAAGGGCCTGGCATGAGAGAGGGATGGAAGGAAGATAAGGTCCTTGTTCAAGTGCAGATCCCAAAAGGCTCAGGAGAGATTTGTGCCCAACCATCCATGTGCCTGTCTTGCAGGGACCAACAACAATGTGCTATCACAGAGCTGCAAATATGGGAGCGTTGGGGCACTGCACAGTGCTGCTGTCACTCACCTGTGGGCACCAGCTCTCCAAACAGCAGGGTTGGCTCCTGTGTCACCCTAGAGTGCCCTCTGAAGAAGTTCAAGACATTTTCAAGAGGGAGAGGCACTGTAGGAATTAACTACTTGATATGGCAAGAGCAGACCTCAAAGAAAGCAGCTCAGAGGGAAAACTAAAAATCATTTGAAAGGGTCTGTGAGAGACAAACCAACACTCTGCTGACAGGGTAACACTGGGACTGCCTGGCACAGCTGCACAAGACAGAAGGAGGATTTGGAGGTGAGGAAATAAAAAAATGTTGAATAGAATAGAATAGAATAGAATAGAATAGAATAGAATAGAATAGAAGTAGAACTGTTTCAGTTGGAAGGGACATTCAGTGTTCATCAAATCCAACTGCCTGAACATGCAAGGTTGGCCAAAAGTTAAAGAATATTATTAACAGCATTATCCAAATGCCTCTTAAACACTTACAGGCTTGGAGCATCTACCAGCTGTCTGCGAAGCCTGTTCCAGGGTTTGATCACCCTCCCAGTAAAGAAATATTTCCTGGTCCTATAAATGATTCTGGTCCTATTTCTGATGGCCACAGGCACCTCATGGCTGATACAGGGGAAATCCCTTTCAGCACCCCAAATTTTCTGATCTCTAACATGGAAATATCAATTATTGTCCCAAATTCATGCCTCAAACACATGTAAGGTATCCACACAGAAGGTGATGTGGAAGAAAACAGTGTTGCTCACATTGAAGTTGCCTCAATAGCCCTCCATGGCACCTTTGGGTGTATCACGGCTTGAAAGGTCCGTCCATGTTAATGCTAAATGGGCAATTTAGACAAAAGAAAATAATGCAAATATTTTTTATTTGGGGTTTAGAGAGGAATGCCTAAGTAGCAAAGGGCCTGACAATGAGCACCAGCAAAACCCAAGCTCACTTTCCCTTCAGTGGCCCTTCAGAACATGTGCAGTGTTCATGTGCTAACAAATTTATGTGAAGGGCAAGATTAAATTATTCACCTGTGTCCAACAAGACTGTGGGTACCCAAGCCAGTGCCCCTATGTAGGTAGGTGTCCCAATTGCAATGTCAGTGTTTTTTCCAGCACACCATGCACCATCTCTAAGGTATCACCTTACTGCACTGATGATGAATGAGTCAAACAAAAGTCTTGAAATAGGACAGATTGGTGCCAGTGATTGGTGCAAAACTCAGTGAACACTGAAGGATCACAGAGGATACCAGAGACAACAACATCTGCATGATGCAGAATGCTCTTGAGAGATACCAGAGCCATGGGAGAACAGTTAGTGATAAGACAACAGATGTCCTACCACAAGGACAACTATGAAGGGGACCAAAATAGCAATTACATGCAAATATAGCACTGCAATGCTTGCATGTGTGGATTTAAAAAAAAAAAATCCAGATCTGACATGTTTTGGCATATGATCTTGTAATGACTTTCTTGCCCATGCATGTTTCATTTGCTGCTGGTGAGCTGCAGCTAATGGGCACATGCTGCTGATGTGGGGCAGGGCACAGTGTGGAAGAGGAGGAAGCAAAAAACACAAACCCAAAGCAGTCTGAAAAGCATCTGAATGAAGCAAAATATGTAAATGGGGAAAGTGAGCAAGGAAGCTTGAAAACTGTCAATGAGGAGCTCTAGGAAGTACGCAGGAAAGAAGTGTGGAAATACCGCCCACCAACAGCACTCAATAGCAGCAGCATTTTGGAAGTGTTGCTGAGGCCCTGCATGGGCTCTGCATGAGTAAATAACCCATGGAGAGAGATGGCTGCCATTCAACAGGGCATGGAACCACTGTTGCAAGACTTAGAGGATAGTTTTATGGCTTTATTTTCCCAGCCTAGAGGGTCAGCCTGTCAGATGAATGATTTTATACTGCTCTAAAGTGAATGATATTGGCATTTGGCCACCAATTCAGTAGCAGCCTTGAACTCTGCTTTCTCTTCCACTTCCAGTGAAGCAGATTTATTCTCAAGTAGCCACAGATTTGCAATTCAGTATTTATTTGTAGGATGCCCAGTTCCTTGGGCAGTGGTGCTGGGATCACCAGAGGTTTCTTTTGGATCCCACATTGATTCCAAAGGAAGGGTTGGTTGTGTCAAATTCCTTCTGGTCATGTTTGCTATGTGGTATACACAAGAACTGTCTGTTAGGAGTCAATGAAAATACCACTGACTAATAAATGCCAATAATAAAATAAGAAGGAACATTTTTAGCCAGGTCTGAAGCTATGTAAAAAATGCATTTGATTAATGAAATCCATTTCTGACTGAATGAAACTTTTATAATCAACTGAAAATCCATCTGTGTCTTATTCCTGGTGGACAAGCATTTGCAGCTCAGCTTTTTAGGATGTATCTGATAAGATTTGATCTCTGGCTGGCCTTTTTCATAAGTGGCTTGATGGGAGATGCTGGAGGTCACTTGCATCCTTTCATCCCTTTTGGAGATGGGAACAACATAGCAAGTAACCCAGCAGCTGATGCAAGGTGTGCACAGTTTGCTCCACCCATGCAAGAACATAATTCAAGCATCAGAAGAAATATACACTACACCAAAGTAGATGAGACACCTTTTGCTTGTCATTGTGAGGGAATAGTATTCACAGAACCATACACAGAGTGTATTTGGTGCTGCCATTTACCCTGTCTGACACCTTTTGCTGGAGACACAGGGAACTCTGGGTAACTCCCCTGTGTAGCAGCACTGGGGTACTTTGATCTTTTTGATGAACCCACAGTAGTTCCACTGAAGGGGACAAGCACATTAATTGGAAACACACCGGCCATCCTACCATCAGGGTTTGTAGTCCTCCCTAATGAAAGAGCCTAAAAGAAACTATGCATCATCCACATCCCTTTTTTTTTCCCCTGTTCCCATATGATAATGGCAGTTGCATAACTGCGTCAAAGCTACCTGGCATCCACATAGAGTCTGCTTCCCTGCCTGTGCCTTTTAAATGATCAGGCTCATTACAGTGTTACAGCGTTTTCCCAATCTGACAACCATGATCTCATTGACCAGCCAGCAAGAGTACTAATTGTTTTAATACCTAATAATTCTTTCTGGAATTGTCAAGGTGGGATAGGGATGTAACCAATAGCAAATGGACAAAAGGTCTTAGATTTAGAAACATCACCTCATTCCAACCCCTGGCATGGGCAGGGACACCTTCCACTATTCCAGGCTGGTCCAAGTCCCATCCAACTTGGCCTTGGACACTTCCAGGGATGGGGTAGCCACAACTTCTCTGGGCAACCTGTGCCAGGGCTCCCCCACAGGGGAGAATTTCTTCCAAATATCTAAATCTAAATCCAAATCTCCAACTTGCCAAATAAATGTGATTTGATGATCCTCGTGGGCTTCTTCCAACTCAGGATATTTTATATTCTCTGAATTCTAACAGGGGTAATTATGGAAAGCAGGTTTATGATATAAATATGTAATTGGGATTCTGCAGTGATGTCTTTTCATAAGGTTAAGTTGAATTGCATAACCTGTCCTTTGATATAAGAATCATCCAAACTGTGCTGTCCTGCAGGCAGCTGACGATGCGAGGAGGAGGTTATTCAGTGCTTGTGTTAAATTTCCATATGTTGGCCAGATGCTTTTCTTGGAGCACCAGTGAATCAGTGCTGCTGTGATCTGCTAATTGTTTTGACACCATGGGAGTTGAAAAGCACTTGGCTCCACTGAACACTTGGCTCCACTGAAATGTATGCTTTAGTTAAATGACCCCAGGGATGATCAGAGTCAATTTTCCTGCCTATGTCTGCTGCCCAGGCACTTGATGTGGTTCTGGTCAGTGCTATAGAAAACAAGCGAGTATTTAGTCAGCTCTCTCTGCATTGCACACAAAGAATAGGAGAGACCTTTCAAAGCTGGAGGCTCTAGCTCAAGGAGCCACTTAAACACCAGCCCTAATGAGGATGGCACTTGAGTGGATCCATGCTTATGTGTAAAGCATATGCTTGAGTTTCACTAGTCTGTTTGGGGTTCACACCCAGGTTTAAGCATCAGCACATACTGAAATTCTTTTCCAAGATATTTTCCAGAACCACGATCTAAGTGAGAAAAATGAGTGTGTCATTTAACCACATGTGAGTATATTGCTGCTGTCTTTGCAACTGCAAGGAAATCCTGATGAACTTTGTTTCCCTGCAGGTCTGATAAATTACTTTCTGCTTATCCCTCTGCTCTCTTCTCAGATAAGCAAGGAAGCAAAGGACTTTTGCTGTGGCAGACAACCTCCATTCCCTGTTCCTTCAGGTGTGGGTTGAAGGACACAAGAATGTTGGCTCTTGGAAAGAATTTGTTTCAGACACATCCATTAAAATCAGTGTCTTGCTACTTCCACAGTTGATTTGTAATGACTACCAGGAGTTTCTCTCCCAGAAGCAAGGTCAAATGTATTGACTTTTCTTTCTTTCTTTCTTTCTTTTTCTTTATTTCTTCCTTTCTTATCTTTTTCTTTCTTTCTTTCTTTCTTTCTTTCTTTCTTTCTTTCTTTCTTTCTTTCTTTTTCTTTATTTCTTCCTTTCTTATCTTTTTCTTTCTTTCTTTCTTTCTTTCTTTCTTTCTTTCTTTCTTTTTCTTTATTTCTTCCTTTCTTATCTTTTTCTTTCTTTCTTTCTTTCTTTCTTTCTTTCTTTCTTTCTTTCTTTCTTTCTTATCTTTCTTTCTTTCTCATCTTTCTTTCTTTCCTCACAGCTTTTCAACATTGGACAAATTATTGTTTTGATAATTAAACTTTCACTAATGGAAGGCACAGTGATCATTAGGAAAGACTCTGTCTCTACCCCTACTTGATGAACTTGCAGCCTGTTGGGAAGAAGATAGTCATTGTGAGTGGAAAAGTGTTAATTAGGGATATTTTCAGTTTAAAGACAAAACTGGGTAATTAATGAATCTACCCTGTTTTGACTTTTGCAGGGCTACTTTTTGTGATAGTCAGAATCAGTTGTTTCTTACACTGGATAAAGTAATATGGTGGAATTAGTGTATGGAGAAGTCTTCCAAAAGATCAAGGGAATGAACTGTCCAGGATTCAGATCAGAGGTGGGGTGGATTAACATCAGCCCAATACAGTACAGTAAAGAGTAGGGAAAACAAGGATTTAGAAGGGATATTGCTTCTTACAGTGGTAATGTATATGTCAACAAATTACAGTAGTGTTTAGAAAGAACTTCCCTTCTGCTGCAGCTCTGAGACACCTGGATGCAGCCATTGCAGGCAGAATCCATGCACACTATCATAGGACCAAGGGCTATTTTGCACTGAAGATGAAGTACAAGAAATTCCCTTTCTGCTCTTGCCTTTGTTACTCTGCCTTGGCAGAGTGAGGCTGGGGCCAGCCCAGCATGTATTCAGGTACTAGTAAGCATGCACCAAGAGTCCACAGAAACCGTATGCAGTGGGAAACTGCTGCTCCCACCTGCCTTGTGAGATCACTGTAGCTCTTTTCAGTCTTGTTTCCAGTCTACAAACCTTGGGAGTTTTCTACGTCTGTGTGATCAACAACCTGGACTCTCTCCATATCCTTGCATCCCTTTCTGAAGCACTTGATGTCCCTGGAAGTGCTCTAGCTGGGATGGGGAAGGGATGGGGGTCCTTCAACTGCTCTTGGCCATAGGTACCCTGTTTTCAAGTGCTGAGATAGAAACACCTTTACCCAGCAGTTGCAGGCAGGACTCACCATGAATTAGGAGCACAGGAAACCCCATTTGCTGAATCCCAGTACAATTTCTTCTATTACTCTCTCTCTCCTGACACACAGCACGTTAGCACAAGCCCTCGCTGCATCCTCTTGCAGAGATAACCAGTTCTGACCCCTTCTTTATGATAACCACACCTCAGCCACCCTCCATCCAAAGCTGCATGCCAGAGTCCCTCAAGCTGGAGAATCCCAGCTTCCCTCTCCAGAGAGCTACCTCCTCCTACAGAGACTTAACCTTTTATAACCCCATCCATCATCTTAATTAGGCCTCTCAAGGGGAGGTTACTGGACCAAAATGACTTGTTTCAACCTCTCCAATCTGGTAGTGGTAGAAAATCTTCTCAACCAAAGTTATCCTAAGACATTTATCAATACTCTCCTCAGATGGCTTGAAAGCTGAAACAAAAAAAAAAATTATACACTATAACCAAGGTGATTTTTTTTTTAAATCTCTAGCAGTGACTGTAATTAATTTTTGGAAGAATTTTCAAAAGATAAGATGGATTTTCCCATCACTGGAATTTCTGAGGTCCAGATGGTGTGCTTTTCCATGCTGTGGTTCTAATACAAATTAGTCCAGAGAAGCTCTGAATAATCCTAAGGACCCCTTAATGTTTATGAGACCATATGAATACTACCCTTTAGGAGAATGTACCAATCTAGATTTGACTCCAAAAGATGGGCTCTGAAGTTGTGAGATGCTGCTGCATGAGCTTCACAGAGACAGGGGCTCCAGGGGAGACATGGCAGAAGAACATGTCCTGTTGAGCATTTGAACCTTCATAAATCTGAGGGTATCTCCAGACCCTTAGAACCAGATGGGTTCCTGGAAAACCCACATGCAAGCAGCAGTTATGCTAATTAGATTTTTTTATATATGTCAACAAGCCTCTTATTCTTAGGCCCCTCTATCATTTGTATTTACTGATTTACTTCAGCTCCTTCTTTTCAGGAGGTTAAAGAGGCAAAGCATTTTCTTCCTGGTCCCAAGCA
>VZTT01025495.1:0-10206 GCA_013400855.1 Buphagus erythrorhynchus | reverse complement strand
AGGTTTGCCAGGGGCAGTTTAGATTGGATATTAGGAAGAACACCTTCACCAAAAGGGTTGTCAGGCATTGGAACAGGCTGCCCAGGGAAGAGCTGGAGTCACGATCCCTGAAGGGATTTAAAAGAGGTGTAGATAACTTGAAACAACCAGAATTGTAGCAAATCAAATATACTGCAGACATATGCCAGGATCTCACACGTTTGCCTGGTTTACCTGCCAGCAAAGAAATGTTTACATGAGCTCATTTTGTAGTGTGGATATTTTAGTGTTATCTGTTACTGCTCTGTATTAGACAAAGTGCAGCTGTCGAGGTAGCTGAGGAGCTCAGTAAGTGTATAGAAAGATGCCTGAAGTATCTATGAGGTCTCCAGGAGGCAAGAGGAAATAGGTAGCAAAATCTACAGTTCCTACATCATTCCTCTTAACACAATATCTGATGTTATTTTCCCATCTGGAGAGATGCCACTCATGTATTTAATTTTTAGTGTGACAGAGGGTGTTATGCTGCTGCAGCTCAAAGGCTGTCTTTCAGAGGAATGCTCCAGAGGGGAGAAGGCATCTCACAGGAAGCAGCAGATTGGAAAACCAGAGCATCCTAGCTAAAAAAACCTGAAACCAGAACACCAGTTTCCATGACAGAAAATTATGTTAGTCTTTTGGAACATTACTATTCGAGGAAATTGAGAGCCTTTTGCGATACCTGACTCACTGAAGTCTTTCAAAGAATATTTACAAAGTCACCAATAGTGATTTCTGACCAGCTGCCAAAGGGAGAGGGTGGCAGAGACATGAGAAGTCTGGTGGGACTGTGGTGGGGAGGTGGTGGGGGTGGGAGAAAGCCATCAAAATGCCTTATGCCACCTCAGCTAGGCTCTACTCCCTAAGCCCTGTGGGTGCTGTAGCAGGAGAGGAGTTAAGATAGAGCTGGAAGGGAAAACACAGCCTGTAAGTAGGTCCTGCATCGTGGTTGGTAAGGCTCAGCCAGAAAACCCTGACACAGAGGGCAGCCATATCTGAACCTATATCACCTGTAGGTCCTTTTCCTCAACAGAAAACAGTGCCTGGCTCCAGAGCTCAGTTTCCTGATAGATTGTTTAACGAGGGAGATTTTTAAAAGCTACTTTTCTTCAAAGGATTAATTTGTCTTTTTTAATTTGATGTGGCGGACACTGACAAATGCTACTTTCCCTATCGCATTCAAACACACACCATTTTAGAAGTTAATAAACCCATTTGCTGCCAAATAACTGGGGCTTTTTTCTTTTCAATTTCACTCTATCAGGATGATAAGAGGTTTAATGTCTTCATGGCTTCTCCTTCTTCTTTCAGTAGCTAAATCAGGTGTAACTATCAACGCAGTGAGCAGCATTTTTTCCCAGTTATGCAGCCATTATTCCCATTTCTCAATGTCATCTCCTCCCACGCTCATGCTGACCACGTTGCTGTCACTGTGTGTGATCTCAAGGGTGGTATGTCCACCTGCCATGGCCTCTGGTGAGATGAGAGGACAGTCCGAGCCATGAGAGCTTGTTTATGATCTCACAGGATGTAGTGGTATGGGGAGCACTCTCCTGCTCCCTGAAATGTCGTAGAGCTTTGGAGGAATGTTTTGACTCAAAGAACCTGCTGTCCTCACCTAGTGCCAAAAATAGTAACAAGTCAGTGTTCGTGCCCTGTGGAACATTTGCTCTTACACATACAGTAGAAGAGGTTCTGTGAATATCTTGGATGCTTCTGCACCACTGGCAATGATAGAGGACCAGCACCTGGAGGATTTCAGCCTCCAGGAAAGAGCAATGGAATCGTTTAGGTTGGAAAAGATGTTGAAGATCATTGAATCCAGCTCTTGACCCAGAACTGTCAAGTCCACCACTGAACCATGTCCCCAAGTGCTACATTTAAATGGTTTTTGATCACTTCTAGGAATGGTGATTCCACCATTGCCCTGGGCAGCCTGTCCCAGTATCTGATCACTCTTTCAGTAAAAAAAAAAAATCCCTATTGTCCAATCTAAACCTCCCCTAGTACAACTCATGGCTGTTTCCTCTTGTCCTATCCCCTGTCTTATGGGAGCAGAGCTCCACCCTCACCTGGCTGCACCCTCCTGTCAGGGAGTTGTGGAATGTGAGAAGGCTCCCCCTGAGCCTCCTTTTCGTCAGGCTGAGGCCACCCAGCCCTCCTTCAGTTGCTCCTCATGAGACTTGTGTTCCAGACCCTTCACCAGCTGTGCTGCCCATGCTTAGGTGTTCCAGCACCTGGAGGAGCCCTAGGAAATCACAAGGGCTGGTAGAAAACAGCTATACAATTGCTGTGGGTGCTGTGTGTGCCTGTGGCACTGCTCTAAACTCTGTTGTGTGAGAAGATGTATGTATGGTTCTGCAAAGCAGAATATGAACCCTCTGGTTTGGAGTAAGATAATTTTTTTCTTTTCAGGCTTCAAAAGAAGGAGAGAAAGAGCAAACTTAAGATTCATACATAGGGAAGGAGTTTCTCTCACATTTGTGCTAGCAAAACATGCAAGCATCATCTGAGACAAAGACTAAAAGCTTATTGGAGCCTAAACCACAGATCAGCTAAGTCAACAGAAAATTTTCCATTGATTTTCCTGGGCTTTGCATCAGGCTCTAAGATTAATAAGATGAGTCCAAGGAAAAAAAAGATATGGTTGGAGGCAGGAAAAGGATTATGACCAAGGGCTGTAAAACTTGAGAGCTTTCTCACCACAAATGCTCAGTAACTTTAAACCATAACCTGGCATCTGGATACAGCATCTTCCCAGAAAGCAAAATCTCAGCTTCCCACATCTATGATTTCCAGTTTGCCCTTGTCAGTTTTGTTCCAGCAGGCACAACCTTCTCGGTTTTCATCTGATGCACATGATGATTCCAGAAGCAGTAAGCTCTTTTTGTATGGTCTGGGTTGTCTGGTTTTTTTGGTTTTTTTTTCCCAAATTCAGAGTTCTGAAGCTGTTTTAGTTGTCTGAGGCAAGATCATAGCCAGGCACCCAGTGCAGCAAGGCAGAATGGCATCATAATCAAGATCTGTTCTCTTTATTTGAAAGCATCAATGCTTACAACAGGAGATTTTGACTGTAAAATACACACTTTTTTATTCTTGAACTAATTTTAATCTTTCTTTTTCACATGTCACTTTGTTGTTCACAAAGCTTGCTTTTTTTGCTGAGGGTTTCAACAGAACGCATTAAAGTAAAGAGAGATAACAAGACCTAATAACCCTCTTTATCGCAAAATAAATATGTAAAACAACCTTTCCATTTAGGCGTTGCAGATATAATTGAATGTTCATTTGAAAACTCTTTGATCAATGTAACTTGTTAAACTTTTAGTTTTTGTCTCAAATGTAGCTTCTGGTCTTTTCATGTCGGATGAAAAGCTTAGTTACTCAATTCAGCTTTATCTCAAAGTGATAAGCGGGGGTTTTTTGGGGATCATTTCTCTGTGCCTTGTGGGATTTCATAACGTCAGGCAAACCCTTACCTGCCTGAGAGAGGAAGGCTGGCACTGAAAATGGGTCAGAAGTGGCATTTTGGCTGCCTTGCTGGTGTTATCATTGTCACTTCCACCACAGTAGTAGAATATAACCCACATTTATTACACAAACGCTATTGCACATGCAAAAAGCCATAAAAGCACACTTGCCTCCGGGTCTTGGCAGGTTTACTGGGAGCTAAATATTTTTCCTGGCAACCTCAAGGCCTGACAATAAAAATAATTTCTGTAATATAAAATGAATACTTTGTTATCTGGAGGTCAAGGCATGACCAGGAAAGGACAAACCATGGGTTCATCATACTCCCTGCCCTTGGCCACAGTGGCATTCTATAAAGGAAAGGGGAAGAAACTTGCAGTAGATAACTTACTCAATGATTTGTTTAAGCAATTTTTTAAGTAAAAAGCCCGTCTTTTAAGTCAGTTTAAGATATTTCAAGATTGACTTTTAATTACTTCATTATTCAAAAGCTCTCAAATTTGTCCTAGATAAATTCAAAACCAGAGCAACACCACAAATAATGACTGAAGAGAACAAATCTCCTGGGATTCAGGGTCTCAAGCCCAGCCCTACCACCATACACTAAAGACAACTGGCCTCTTTCAGCAAGTGTCACTGGAGCCCCTAGGTGCTACTGGATGCATTTTGGAAATAACCCCCTCATGGCTGAAATTTGTGCAATGCTCCTTTAAAGTTATGTTCAATAAAAATCTCCAAAATTAGATTATTTGGAGTTTGGAATAAATAGGTTGTACATATAAATAGAAGACTTCAGCACCTTTCAAGAGTTCCATGCATACATACCAGCATGGAGAGAAAAAACAACTTGCTTAAGTTTACGTGCAAGGTGCAATTTGGGTGACAACCCAGCGTTCTTACACCTGTCACACTGCAATCTGAATCCAAGATCATAGGCCTCTCTGAAAAAAGCACTGATGTCTACTTAAGTTGAATTTTTAGAAAGTGGTGTAGCATTCAGGAAGGATCCTTTTCATCCTTGGAACTGGAGACGTGCCACTTTCATGGCACAGTGCTGGCTTGCCTGTATTAATCCTCCTTTTGATGAGTAGCTCTGCCCAGAGGATGACAACTTATTGAAGAATAAAAATTTGCTTTTGTTCCTTTCCAGAGCAAAACCAAACCTTCATGAGAGGCCTGCAATGGCAGGTGGCTGGTGAAATTACTGCATTCAAATCAGAATCAGAAACACAGAATGGTTTGCGTTGGAAGGAACCTTAAAGCTCATCCAGTTTCACCCCCTGCCATGGGCAGGGACACCTTCCACTAGACCAGGTTTCTCTAAGCCCCGTCCAGCCTGGCCTGGGACCCTTCCAGGATGAGGCAGCCACAGTTCTTCTGGGCAACCTTTGCTAGGCCCTCATCATCCTCACAGAGAAGAATTTCTTCCCTGTATCTGACCTAAATTTCCCTTCTTTCAGTTTGAATTCTCAGTTTATATTTTGTGAGAACACTAAATAAAAAATAGTTTCCTTAGACCTGTTGCTATCTCGGTATAGTAGGACCCACAGCTGGTCTGTGGGTTAGAGAGGGTTAATGAATGAGGTTTGTTTTGAGAAGTATTCTTTGACCAAGGCTGTTGGCCTGGAGACCAAGAAGATAAGCAAGAAGAAACCTGCAGCTGGAAAAGTATTTTTAGAAAAGTTTTGTGGAAAACAGAGGTGTAGATGGTTTTACACCAATCAATGTTATGTTGACTAATAGTAACCAATGAAGAAAGTGCAACTGTGTACAGGGTATAAAAGACAGTGTGCTGTTGAAATAAACAGGTATTAGCCTTCTGAAATGTAGTGTGTCTATTTGTTTGTCGCGCCCACCTCCACAGCAACATCTCAGGACATGGTATTCTAGGTTGAAGCCTTTTTGCTTAGGACTTTTGCCCACAAAAAGAGGCCTAATGAGTTACGAGGTTTTCAAAACCCGCATAATAAAAACTGTGATTCAATTCACTTATGGGGTTTCTCTTTTGTGTGTTCTCAAAATGGGCAAATTAACAGGAATAATTTACAAAAGTGATTGACTGACTTGTAGAATTACAGTACGTGGTCAGTTTGACAGATTATATTGTTTGGAATAAATTTTCCTGGAGCCAGGTTTTGCTTCATGTGTATGTCAAGCCAAGATTGGGGTTCTTAATCTGGTTTTTCTCCCAGTTTATGCAGGCAAAGAAGGTTTGAGTCAAAATTTGGCAAGGTCCAGGGAACCTGGCAGAGTCCCACTGCATTTCTATGCTTGCTCAAAGTATCACAGAACTACTTTCAAGACAGAGAGTTTGAAAGTTGGCTGCCAATATTCAAACTTAGAAATAGGACTTTTGTTCAGTGGTTCATGATTTACATGGGATGGTACATGTTTTCTAACATGCCCCCAGTCATATGTGGTACATCTGAAAACACAACTGGTTATTTGGCAGTTTCCTTTCTGCATTTGTAATGAAGCCAATGCTGGCAGTAAGTCTTCAATAGCTTTTCTTTCCCCAAGTAATCACACGCTTTTGCAGAGTGAATGGTATTCCTGACGCAATTACAAAAATAAGGACAGGGAATTGCTGCATCTGGAAGTGGCTGATGTGCACTTCAGTCTGTTTTTACAGCTTCAATTTAGAGCAGGGACAGTGGTCTTTACCTCTTGAATTTTCTAATATTCAGTTTGTTAATGCCCAGAGAGTGCAATACAAGTAGGTCGTGGAAGTGAAGGCTGTTAAGAGAGAGGGCATTTCTGAGCAGCTCACCCTGGACGCCCACATTCCCACCGCCCTTCTGCACCCCATAGACAGTTCCAGCACAGTCCTATTCAGGTGAATGCCTTGGTCAATGTAACATGTGCCTGCTCCAAGGATGTCACACAGCAACAGTTTTTGAAATAATCAGTTTTCTTCTTAATCACCAGTTTAGCACAGCTAATGGTTCATCCTCTGTGGGTTTCTCTCATTAAGGCAGCAAGGAGAACAGAGACAGCAAAGCAATCATACAGGAGCAGCTGCTATTGCTCTGGAGGGAAAAACAAGTTGGGGTGATGGAAAGGACCATGCAAGACTATTAGATTGTGTTGTTCCTAGTTTGCCTCCTCCTTTCATGGCTGCACTTGTCTTTACAGTGACATTCACTCTCCGGTTTGTAAGGACCACACTGGTGAAGCCAGGAGCTTGTCATGGTTTCTGTAGTGTTGCTGACACAGACATAGGATCAGACTCTGAAAAGCAGAAATGTCACTGGTTTGTGCTGGTCTCAGTTGTTTCTTCTTATAAGGAAAACACAGAAAATGCCAATAAGTTTAGCCTGCCAGGAAAGCAGATGCCTCCGAGAAGCTGCCAGACAAATCCTCAGACATGCACTCTCATTAGAACAACCTTCAAAATCTCCCTCAGCCCCAACTCATGTTCCTTGAAGACAAAAACCACCATATGAGCTGAGGTCTCTTCCTACAGAGGATTACCAGCCTCTAGGACGTCATCTTGGTCTGCTTAGCTTTTAAAACAACCACAAAAATGCTTCTGCCACTGCAGAACATATAGAATAACTGAGGTGGCATTAGGGAATGGGAGTGTGACTGAGGGTGGCCTGACTACAGCCAGCTCACCCTGCAAATATATAATTTCTTTTTTGAAGGGAATGCATTACCAGAATTCTGCCTCAAAATATTTGTCCCTTTGCAATTTCTTCCTGGGTCTTGAAAAGCATGATGGAGTGACCTGGCTTTGGGAAGAAACTGAGAGCATTTCTGCCTTCAGAGAAGAATTTGTAGAGCAACTTTCCTCTGGGGAGATGGCACATCTCAGAAAATTCTACTAGGTTGTTCCCTTGTGGCTGCACAAATATCACATGAATTCAGAGAAGGGGATTTAAAAACTAAAACAAATCATTCTAGACCTCATTTCAGCAGTCACTCCTTTGCATAAACAACTGTTGCATATATTAGCTGTCTGAATGGCTCTGAAATCTCAGCTTTACACACCTGCCATGGTCTTGATTTAGTATATAACAAAACTCCAGATGTGCCATCACAAACCGCCGTGTCATTCCACAGAGCGATGGGGGATTTCTGCCCAAGTGGCTGCAGAAAACCCAGCACTGCCATGAGCAGCCACTGTGCCACCGCTGTAGGGTGGAATCAGACTGGGATAACCAGTGCTCCCCACCTCCTGCTCCATGCCATAACCAATATAGATACATAGTCCTCTGCTCTGACACTTGGCAAAGTTTGTTAGTCTTTGCCTTGGCAAAGTTCATTAGCCTCCCTGGCCTCAGGGAGATGTCATGAGATCTCACACTGCCTCCAGAGGTTTGAGTCCTGGGTTTTATGCCAAGACCATCATGTTCTGACAAGTAAGTGAAAAGGATGAGTAGTGAAGTTTTGAGGCTGGTAACTTCTTTACAGGCAGGAAGAATTACTGAGAAATGCACAGGTTCATCAGAGACAGCAAGAACTTCCTGACTTTGTTAGTGCTCAACAAAGCCTGTTTTAGAGCAGAACCCCTGTCCCCCCTTGCCCGTTTGTCATGCAGGCAGCATCCTGACCCAGGGACTCAGTCTCTATTATACTGCAACAACAATTTCATTTTCCTCCAGAAGCAAAACAATTTCAAAGCCTTGAAATGTTTCTAATTATGTCTGTTGTTTATGAGTGTTACATGATCAACACAGTATATATGAAGAATATTTGCAGTTTCCAGTTTTTGAACTTCAGCCAGATTTTTATATGTAAGCTGTCACTGCAACGCCTTTTCTAATCCAGATACACAGTTTTTTGAAACATCATCTGGACCTGAGTTTCATCCTCCTGAAGCTCTGAACTAAGAGATTTTTGCATAATGCTTTGGTTGTGATTAAGAAAAACCCCAAAAACCACCGTCTGGTCAAAATATTTCAGCTAAATCTAATTTATTATCCACTGTAAATGCCCATGGAGTGAACTCATCCTTCTTATTTGCCAAACTACTGACTCAATCACTTTTTGTATTGTTGGATCAATTTTAGTTTAAATTGCTTTTGTCTGCATAAATTACACCCTGTTGTGAACATGAGGGCTTCTGCCTCTATCTACACGGAGCTTGTAGCATTTGAAAAGTTGATCCTCTAGTTTCAAAATTCTCTGGGGAAATAAGATATTTTAGAGATGCAATTTAAGGTCCCAAACATTTCAACATTATCCTATCTACTACACTGTGTGTTATTAGTCTCACTGAAATCAGTAGAAATATTTAATGAGCAAAGTTGGCAAGATATGATTAATGTCTGCAGGATCAGGGCACAGATATATCTTGTCTTTGGGTGCAAAAGAAATTAGATGCTATATTTGTGGTCACCAAAACTCAAAACATGGCTGCAAATGAAAAACCAGGAAGTTCCTACAAGGGATTAAGCTATGGCCCTTTTGGCAGGTTGTCAAGGAAGAAGAAGCTCTTAACTTTGAATCAGTCCAGAATTTCAGTGAAAATCAGTGATAATTAACTGTTTCCATAGCTGCCACCCCAAGTCCAAAATTATCTCAAAATGCATCTCTGCTTGATTTAAATTTCAAGGGATAAATGACACAGAGCAAGGGTGACATGAGATAGACATGGTGTCGGCTATCATAAGCTCATTAACAAATTAATCAAAGCCCAGATGGATCACTGCTCACTCTCAGCTAATCACTTTCCCACTCAGACCACCAATGAAGGACCCAGTTTCACTCACAAACCCAACTTCACACTCACCCTCCCCAAATCTTCTCTGATCTTCAGTTTACCTGTAAAGCATTTGACATCAGAAATAATGAGACACTCTTTAAAGAGTCCTTCCTTTTCACTCTGAGTATTAATTTGAGCCCAATCACTCATTAAAAAGAACAGTATTGTATCTTCCATCCTCGCTTGGGAGTCATTATACAGAGACTTAAATCAAAACCTTGATGAACATAGGGCTTAGGAGGATCTCACAGGACTATGAGATAGACATGGCCAAAACCCCCAAGTCCCAACCACTCCTGAACATCCTGGAGTATGTTAAAGGTGGCTCTATAGCTGGGATGTGCAGCTGCTGTCTAGGTGCTTTGCAGAAATGAGCTGGCAATCTTGTAAGCAACAGCCTTAATGCAGAGATCTGGCTGTATATTTTCTTGCTCCAGTGGGAAATGCAGCAGAGAGAGTTTCTCATCCTCACTCCTGCTCCTGGTTTTGAGTAAAACTGGGGGGAAGATGTTTGTTGAACCAGCTGATCCAACAAACTACACTTTTACACTAATTAAATTTTCATTATCAGGATGCCAAGAAACAGAGTGCATTGCACAATTTTTTCCCTGTCTGTGGGACAGCTTTTGCTGGATAAATGACAGCAAGCCAGCTGTGAAGCAGGCCATCCTGCTTTCTGCTGGAGAAGTTACTGCTCTTTGTGAGCATTCCTGGATGTTATGAAAACTGAGAGTGTTTTCATTTCTCAGGGATTTCAAAATTCAGCCTGTATTTATGAAATATGGAGGGATGATATTTCCCTGGAAGTGACAACTGAAAATTAAGGCTGACATTAATTCTGATACTTTAGGGTTGGTCAGTGGGGGAGGATTTTCCCTTAAACAGCAGATGATTCATGGATTTGTTCAGGAATTGAGACAACAAGAAGACAAAGTCTCAGAAATTTTCCTGAACAACATATTTACTGCTTCATCTTCTTGTTTGCATCCCCTAAAACTCAGGCAATC
>VZTT01025492.1:369362-382570 GCA_013400855.1 Buphagus erythrorhynchus | reverse complement strand
CCGTTTTTTCCCATTTTTTTGGTTTTTTTATTGAGAGTCCTTTGAAAGATATTTTATAGCAGGCTTGCCTTTAACTGGAGAATGGGACATGGAATTTCATATGGTTTTGCTGGGAATGTCATATCTCAGCATAAAAAGTCAATCCCATCACATGGAAAGATGCAGATTGAATTGAAATAAGCTTTTACTAAAGCAGCTTCCAGAGGAGTCTCACAGCTTGGTTTGAGGAAGGAAGAGTTATTTTTTAAAAAAAATCATTATTTACATTGTGTAAATGAGCAGAATTTCTTTTCCATTTTAAAGCAGGTCTTGTCTCCTTTTGGGTGGGAGGAGCAGAACACTGAATACCTGAGCTCAAAAAGTTTCTATTAAAACTCCTGCCTTGTTAGGTGCTTTCCAGGAGCATCAGTTTATTATTTGTCCCCTGAAGTTTATATATCATATTTAGTTTATCAGCCTCCACGTGAAGCAAACAGGATTTGATTGCATTATCTGACATGTCAATGTTATTTTTGGGAGGCAAAGGGGAGTTTGATTTGATCTCAGTGACTTGGTAAGTTACTCCTACTGGAAGAGGTGTGTTAAAATTAAACTGAGGATGTTCATTTCCAATAGATAAAGCAAGATAAGGTTTTCTTTTTTTCATCTCAGAAATGATAGAAAGCAGTATGTAATTTTTGTTTTATGAAGATGGAAGACCAAAAATTGACAGAGATTTTGGAATATAAATTAAGAATTTAGATGGCATTTTGAGGAAATGGATAAGCAGAAGATGTCATGTGCTTTAGTTTGTGTAAAACCTGTCTTTTTCAATCCTATCCAGGGAAGATAAATTATGTAGTGTAATTCAGACTATTACTGATAAGTGTAATGGATCAAACAGAACATTCTAAGTTTCAATAAACAGGAGTGAGAAAGGTAAATTCCTGAACACTTTCCTATTTTCTTTGCAGCCCATCTCAGCAAATATGAGACAGTATCTTTAAAACAAATCATACAATGCACTGCAGAACACATTCTGGCATATTTGATATCATTTTAAACTTCTTTTCCACTCGGTTATAAGTATTGGAGAACACTGGAAAAGTGTTATAGCATTTTGCATATAAATATATTTCCTATTTGTGCATGGGCCTGCTGGTAACCACTCAAAGATGCAACCGCTGATTTAAGACTTGTAGGCAAAAAGGAATCTGCTGCAAATGGAAGGTTAAGGCTAAGAAATTAATCTCTTTTTAGAATTCTGAGAGAAAATAATGACTAGAGAAGAAAATGAGTAGCAAATAAGAATTGTTCCAGAATGGGTGGAGGGATGCAGAGTATCTAATTTGGGTTTTGGAACCTAATTTGGGTTTTGGAACCTAATTCAGGTTTTTAAGCAAGATGTGCACTTGTACACTCCATGAGAAAAGGGGTGTTTGGCTCTCTGTTCACCACAAATGCCACTGATCTGTGACAGCCCAGCCTGTGCTCAAAAACTCTCCATGGTGTGAAAAGTTTCCCTCTCCTTGCAGACACGAGGGGTGACTGTATTCATCAACTACTGATTAAAAAAAACCAAAAAAACAAAACACCAAAAAACCAGCACAGGAAGGGTTGGAACTAAAAAGAGCCCAGGAAAAATTTGGTTTTGCATGGTCATTTCCTCTCTCTGCAGTACTGCTGTGTGGAATTTAGCTATTGTGCAAACATCTGGGGAGGTACAATTATGTGCATTCAAAATCTCAGTCACTTGGATTCTGTTGGAAATAATTCTAGAAATTTCTGCATTTCGGCTTTGAGCTCAGTGTACATCAGAAAATCTCAAGAATTCATTCCTGTGGTGCGTGGATTTTGTTATTTAATAACAACATCTGTCAGAGCAGAAAAGAATAACAACATCCTTAGCAGATTAGAGACAAGGCTTCATCTGCAGAGAGACTCAACCAGGAACAGAACCCAAGGCTTTGGGGTTTGTCTCCTTGTAAAAAACTCATGGATGCTTCTCCTGCTGCTGTCAGCATCCACTGGGTCTTTAATAAAATGTGAATTAAGGAGAGCACGTGCAGCTGCTGTTCCTGTTCCATGTTTTATTGCTGAACACTGCCAGGGTGCCAGGCTAATGCAGAGCCCCCCATTTCTGCTTTCCCAAGACCCTGATTTTGGTAGAGGCTGCCCAAGGAAAGCACCACTACGATTTATTTCTTTGTTCAGCCCTTTCCTGCAGTAGGGGAAACCTCAAATGGCCTCTCCACACATCCACCTTTTCCTGGGTAATCCATCTCTGGAAGCAACCTTTCCTGTGGATAATTGTCTCCTTGGGAGGAGCAGGGACTGCTGTGCTGCTGGAACACTGATTTACTCCTCTGCTAATCCTTGTGTGCTTGACAACAGAACACTGGGTGGCCAGAATGTCAGGAATTTATGTCTTGAGGTAATAACTGGATGGATGATGACAGGGGAAAAAAAAAAAAGAATGGTTTGGAACTATTTATCTTAAAGCTGGTTCCTCATCTGGTTCTGTTTTCCTTTTTCTTCTGAAGTTCTTGTCTGATAAATAATACCTTTTCCGTGGCTCTCACCTTGATGAATTTCTCCTTTATAAAGAAACAACATATATTCAAGTAAATTATGTATTTTAAATTTTTTTTTAACATCAGAAAGGTGAAAGAATGAAGAAAAGTAAAGAAACACTGAGGAGCTACAAATGTATTACTGAAATACTAAGAAATGCCTCATCTTTTCACTTTGGAATGCATGGGAGCAAAACTGGGAGAAAGAGTCTCAGAAGAACAAGGATAGTGAAATTTTTAAAAGACCATGAAGCACAAATATATAATCTGTTAAGTGGGAATTTTGGATAAGAATTGTATTTATAGATTACAGAATGGAACTGGGTGAAGGGAAATATCCAGGAACTTTTTTCTAGCAAGGATTGAACTATGAAATTCCTGTCTAAAAGAATGTTCATGGATATATTTTGGAGGAGAACGGAAAAAGGCCCAACAACTTCAATGTATGTGCTTGAATTAAAAAAAAAAAAAAAAAAAAAACAAAAAAAAAAAAAAAAAAAAAAAAAAACAAAAAACAAAAAAGCCATTTATGAACAGTGTCTTAGTCAGAAAAAATAAATTTTGGGGTTCAGAATCTTTTATTTCCTACATTTAGAGGCTTTCCAAGGCCAGGTTGGGCAGGGTTTGGCACAGTGGAAGGTGTCCCTGCCCTGGCATGGGATGGAATGAGATGACCCTGAAGGTCCCCTCCAACCCAGAGCTTTTATGATTTTAAATCCTCCTGAGAGGTGTGAGGTGTGTCTGTGGTTGTAGTGGAGCAGGAAACGGGTGAAAAGCATCCCTGATATTTCTGAAGAGCCCTGATGACTTTTGAGAGGAACAGTTCATTTCTGAATATCCAGATGTTCATATAATAAGGTGCTATTTAAAGTTAGCACAAACTTCCCCCTATCTCTCTAGACAACATCAGACTCTGGAAGTCTTTCACAAGATATAAATTAAGCGCTTCAGAAAAAAAATGCAAATCAACGGATATAGCACGGCAGAAGAATAGAAACAAGAAAGGATTTGAAATGTGGTTTTAGCCACATTGTTTTAGAGTTTATGAGTCATCTGAGCTCCTTCTCTACTGTGGAAAATTGCTTCAGAAATTGCTCCAGGCAGTTAGCTCAAAAATTGTGTTTCCAGATTTGTTCATAGACTCACAACTCTTGCTCACATCTGCTCGCTCGAAATGGACACTTAAAAAATACTTTGGGTTCAGTTCCAGCCTTTGAACTCAATCAAGGTGCAAGGTTTTCTGAAGTATAGGCATAAATTTTAATGCAAATATTTATGAGGCTTGTATTAAGGACTTCTTTCTGTACCTCCTTTTGTGATCATCAAACCAGCGAAAAAATTGATGGTGATATCACTGACAAGTAAAAATCTGGTAAAACCAGGATTTGCTTGACTCACAAAAAGAAAACCAGCAGACAAATAATATTTCGAGCTTCTAAAAGCCTGTGGTGCACCATGAGAGATTCAGTGGAGACAAAAACCTTCTGGCATGTGCTTTGCTGCATGATGACCCCATCCAGTGCTGGGGAGAATATTGCTGCATGTTGAGGGTTATTTCTTCCTCCTCAAAGAGATTCTGGTTCCAAGGCACCCTGCAAAGATTTGCTTTGCCATTCACAATTTAAGGTTTTAAGAGGAGATTAGTCTGGTTGAAAATCCCTCATGTATTTATTGATTTTTTTTTTCTCTGTATGTGTGTTAAAAGTACTGAATTTATTTATTTGTGTTGAATATTCCTTTGGTTTTTGTTGTTGTAGGCATGGGCTGGTAGTTTGATCACCCCTGGAGGTGTGTCCAAGCCTGCCAGGAAGCCAAAAGCAAACTTCTCCAGCAGCTCTGCAGAGCTCTGGCCCAGGAAAAGCCCTTGGTAGTGGCTCTTTTTCCAGCAAAGATGAAATTCACCCAATCCAAGTGGAAGTTGATGGATATAGTGAATATTTACCTGACCTGGGTGAGACCATGGGACAAGAGAATGCAGAGCATTAGAGACTGGAGGCAGAATTTCCAATCCAGATGGGTAAAATTGGATGTTTTTGTCCATTTTTAATCACTTGAACGAGCAGGGTCAGGGATTCAAAAGTCCTGACTTTGCTAAGAGGTGGGGCTGCTCAATACCTTTGAAATTAGACAGTTTTCCACCTGGTTGGTGGAAGGAAGATGTAGGAATCTCATTTCAGACAGCCAGAATGTCAGATCCAATTGCATTGGCTTAATCTCAGCTGCCTCGAGAAGAGGAAATGGCAATGGAATGATCATATCAATATTCCACGTACCAGTGGAGGGGAAGTAATACTCTTAAAATATAATTTATATGAAAATGTTCCTCAAAGACCTGTATTACAAATACAAAGGATATGAAGGATTTCAAATGAGCTAATAGAAGGAGGAAGACAGCAATACCCTTTATTACATCCCCTTTAATCACAGGGAAATCTATTTCCAGCTAATCAGCTGCTGATATGCACAATGAGAGGTTCTCACAAGTTCAAACAGATGTTTCATCTGGAGCTCCCCACTCCCCAGCCTGGAGTTCACTCAACCTGCTCCTTTCACCTGTGTTAGCAGATAAGGAAATAGAAAAGATCTGAAAAATGTTTGCCTGGAAAAAAACACAGAACATAGCTTTAAAGACAGATTTTATTAATAAAATGTGTTTATTTTACCATCAGCTAAAGGCTTTTAAATCTTTCCTGCATCAAGGAAGTGTAAGTTTGTTAAGGAGAAAATAGTATTAAATCAAATGGATCAAGGTCCAGGGAGAACCTGCTGTTATATCTTCATTTACAATTTCTTTGTAAACAACATGTACAAAGACTAAGACTCCATTGTGTTTCAGTCTTAAACACCCAGGTAGAACACTGTCACTGTGGGACCCCACGTCTCCTGTGCTGTGAGTCCCTCACACATTAACAAGCAATTCTGTGTCCTCAGTCATTGTCAAGAGCTGCTTGAGTGGATGAAGATGTTTTTAGATGGGAGACAGTAATGCCATTTTCTTTGGAACACACACAAAAGGCCTGTTCTACACAGGGAAATTCTTATTTTGGGCTGCAGTCTTGGATTCTGAATTAGCTTGAGATGCAATTTGGCTGTCAAAAAGGACTGGCTGGACTCAGGGTTAATATTTTTTCCAGAACGAAGTCACTGTGGTTGAGTGACCTTAAATTAAAACACTGTATGCACAATAGTAGTGAACCCTATTATTTGAGATCCTATTTTATATAGTTGTACAGCTGTATTATGTTTATTTATGCTATATATATATATTCTGCTCATCGTCCTTGCTGCTCAGGTTCAAAAAGTCATGTTACTTATAAAAGGAATCGTTTTGATTGTTGTATATGTGGTTTTGAGTGTTGAAAACACTGGAAATCAGGTGTGCTCATACAGCAGTTACATAGGAGCTTCAGAGAATTTCCTTCAAATTTAGCAAATCTTTAGGATTCATTGATATGTAAAACACCTCAGAGTGGCTTAAGGTAAAACATTTCAGGGCAACTCACCCTGAAGCCAATGACACTGAAAGTTTTGCCAAAGTTCAAGATTTGAGCATTTCTAAAGGTAGTGGATGAGCTTGTTTTTACCTCTCACCTAGGTAAAAAACACAAAATCCTTGTTACGAGTAAAATTTTGCCCCATTTGTACAAAATAATTAAAATGAGACAGAACTAAATATTCCACCCTGTGGGAACTGCTGCTTTCCTGATTGCATTCTGTTAATTAGGGTGTCAGAAATGCTCATTCCCTGGACTCGAGTGAGGGAAACAGTTCCCATTTCATTAAAATACTCTGCTGCTATTTTTAATCTCTTCCTTTTGCCATCTGAGACTGTATGCTGTATTTAGAGGTTTTTTGGTTTTTTTTTTAAGATTAAAAAAGGAGGCAAGGTGAGGAGAAATACTTTACAAGCTTGTAAATTCTCATGAAGTTTTTCATATAAACCTTCTCTTTCTTAGAAAATGGGTGGGCTTATTAAAGGGTTTTTATTTAGCTGTGGGAAAAGAGGGAATCCTTTGTCTGTCCCAGATACTTCTTTACCTTCCAAAAACTTTCCTGCATGGCCTGATTTTAAGTGGGCCATATGATTTCTTGTCAGCTTTGGTCTGCACAACAAACAAAACCCAGACACAATCATTTTCAGAAGTCATCCTGAGCATGGGAAATTCAGTTAAAGGGTGAAGCATCATTAATTTTTATCAAGCCATATAAATGGAAGGAAATATAAGTCTAAGTAATAGAAAGGTCAAAATCATGGATATCTATAGTTATTAGCAGAGCTTTATGGGGCATTCAGAATTGATATTCTCTAGTGACTCCTATATCTAATTTTATAATTGACAAATAAATATAATTGCTTGCCTTACAGCCATGATTATTTTTTTCCTGTAGATCTAAGTGCTGTAGACATGAAAAATTTATATTCTGTCCTCAGAACTTTGAAATAACTGAAAGAGATACCTGGGTCTCTGAACCTTCATTCATCTTGGACTTTTGATGTAGTAAAGAGCCTTTGGGAGATCACATCACACTCCTTGGTGGCTTTACTTGGCTCTACAGGGCTAAGAAAAAAATATTAGAAAAAAATAAAGTATTGGTGATTGGTGTGGAACTTATTTCAGTGAAAGATTGCAGACGTGCTGACCAGGAAGGGTCTGTGTGGCATTTTCAGCACAGGAATGTCCTGATGGTTTTTCTGAGTGACCAGCACTGAGCATGATCAGTCACGTGCTGAAGGACTGTAAAGTGAGTGTAAAATGAGTGTCCTTCATCAAAATTTGGTTATGAAGTCTCTGTAAAGCTGAGTGTGGCAGCACAGCTGATGATGTGCACAGGCACGGCCCTTGCCAACCTGCTCCATCTAGGGGATGCTTTACACAATTCTTATTTTTACATGCACTTTTAAGCCTTTGGAGTCTTTTAACACTGTGTAAAATTGATTTATGGCAGTGTAATGAAATAAAAATCTAGCCTGTGAACAGCAAAAATCTACTTTACTCCTTCAACAGCATGATCATAGCATTTGTTTTGCTTCCTGGTACTTGTTTTGCTTCCTGGTACTTGTTTTATTTCCTGGTACTTTATTTCCTGGGACTTGTTTTGCTTCCTGGTACTTGTTTAACCTCCTGGCATTTAGGAAATGTATAAAACCAGCTTATCTGAGTGTCTGACTTTTAATGTCACTTCAAGAGAACTTCAATTTAAACTACTCAGCAAAATATTTACAAAATCTATGTCTGTCCCATGTAGGGGCTTTACAGACCATCTTTTACAGACTGTCTTCCACCTGTTGTTAAATTAATCCAGTTTTGTAAAATTTTTAATACAAGAATGAAATCTGAAACGTTTCACAGTGTATGAAAATGAAGACAGACTTTATGCTGAACATACAGTTATCCCAGTTTTTTTACTCTCTAGTACAGCAGTCTAGAAATTGTATTAATGTGTTTGGAACAACCAGCATGACCTAAAACCACAACTGCTGCTCATAAGGTGCTGCTTGTCCTCCTTCCATGACCATTCCCTGTGCTGGCCCAGCATGAAATTATTTCAAGTGGAAGGCAGTTAGCCATTAGCAAGAAGCACACATTTCCTCATATTAGACAGTGTTAATTTGCTTTAAACTGATCCCTGTGTCTGAATCTGAATATTTGACTTTTACCTAGGAATATTATTTCTTATTCATTGATACTGATTTTAATTTATTAATGTTGTAGTGTTATTTTAATTGAGCTCATGTTGTGCATATTCTTTTCATTAGTAATATTTGTGTGTTCAGCTATATATTGTAAAGGTATTTAGTTGCAACAGGCAAAATTTTATGCAAAATTAGAATAACTGTGACATCATTAATTACAACTACACTATCAAATTTGATTTGTGAAGTAGCTCATTCCTAAGTGTGAGCTCGACAAAAAGCACAGCTTCTCTTTGCTACTGCTTCTAAAGGGTTTTAAACCCCAAGAACTGAGGTTAACAATGAGGAGAGTAGAGTGGGTAACACCAGAAATGAGTCTGGGCTGCTGTTCTTGAGCTGAAATGTGAGAAATAATACATTGCAGGTATTTGGCCATAAATGGGGGTAGAAGGAGGAGAGGAAACCAAAAACTCTATTTAGAGACCACACAGCAGTACAAATCCTGAGCTGTTGAGGATAAATAAGATTAATAAATTAAGATTAATAAATAAGATTAATAAAAAGGTACAGTTTCTGGAAGGAGATCTCAGTTACATTCCCAATCCAGCTGATTTTTCCCCCAGGAGCCATGGAGTGCCCTGCTGGTGCCAGCTGGTGCTCCAGGCACTGCCTGTCCCCTCTGTGCTGGGCTTTGTGCATCCCCAGTGGCACTGGCTCACCCAGGGCTGCCAGGTAGGCAGTTTGTCCCAGTGCTGGCTGAGGTGACAGGCATGTGGCAGCTGACACCTGCCCAGGTTAAAATGTTAAAAATGCTGGTTGGGAACCGTGGGATCTGTCTGAGAAAGGAAATCTGGCATTTTTGTAAGAGGACAGGGACACTCACCAACCTCCAGTGCTCTGCAACAGCATTTAATTCAGGATATATTCTCAGCAGCCTCTGTTGCTCTCTGGGGACTCAGCCAGTTTTGCAAGGCTTGGATGTCCAGCCACTGTCCCCTCTGCTCCAGCTGTGACCTCCCAGGTGGCCCAGCCCTGGAATGGCACAGCCTGGAGTCACATTTTCCCTGCCCTCACCTCAGCAGGCTCTGAACTTTGCTGCCTGTCTCTGTTTGACTGAGTGAGCCCCTTGCAGCCTTGACATTTCCCTTTAACCTTCCCTGGGATTCGCTCATGGCTCTGCTCTCTCTGCAATATTCTCTGTTCCACGCCAAAAATACAACTTGTGTTGTCTTGCAATGGAAACAGCAAATTACTCTTATTACTCATTTCTAGTCCTTTGCTGCAGCAATCCATTAGGAAAGAAATAACCACTAAAACTAACAGCAAAGGACAAAAAGAGCAGCCAGGCTGAAAGCATGACTGCCTCTCAGCAATGGTGGTGGCTGCCAAATTATTCTGCTGTTTGTGGCCCCCCTTCATTCAGCATTTCCCAGGTGTGAGGATCCTTTCCAATGCCTCTGAGAGCAAAATGAATTCTTTTTGCATCAGTTCCATGGGGGAGGTGAAGGATGAAGCAGAGAAATACTGAATGTCTAGGCCAAAATCAGCTAGGAAATTTGAATTGATAAAATTTACTTGAATCGCTATTAAAATATGAGTAACATATGCAAGTAAAGCTGAACATAAATATGCTTACACAGTTTTCTAAATTAGACCCTGTGAATATTCATTTTCTCTACTTAAACCCCTTACAGATGTTCATATTAATGTTGTGGTTAATATAGAAAGAAATTAGTGACTTTTTGCATTATTTTATACTTTTACAGTTCAGCTTTGTACTTAGGTAATGCAGTAAGCCAAGTACAATGAGGACCTCAATTCTTTGGAGTATATTTTCCACTTTTCTGACAGTAAAAGTTGCATTTTCACAAGTGAGGCCACCATTTTGAAAATCAGTTTTCATAAATGGAAAATTAGGCTTTAAAATCTCCAAGAGAAATCTTTTTGGGCAATTTTAGACAGCTTCTGCTTTAACTTGGTTAGAAATCCCACACATATAATCCCTTGTGCAGCAGAAATCAATAGTTGTGGTTGCTTTAGATGTGGGTCAGGAGGGGTAATAAATATTAAACCTAATCTTCTTTATCACTGATACAATCTTAGGATAAGTTGTCTGCTTAAATGGATGATAGCATTGCTGTAAAACCCAGGTAATAAATTTCAGTGTGTGTGGCATGAGGCATTTGATTCCAGGCATAGCTACATATTTGATAGACTTTATTTAGGAATCAAAAGTGGAAAGCCTGAGTACATGTCTGTGTGTCTCAAATATTTATTTGTCATCCCAGCTACGGCTTAGCTGAAACATTTGGAGCCTTCTCTCCGTGATCCCACGAGATGTCCCATGAAAGGGTTTTGCCTGTGGGTATCAATATCTATATGCAACACAGCTGTTAGGCTCAGCAGCGTGGTGGATGCAGCTTTTATGAACATAATGAAAGGGAATTTTTAAATGCAGTAAAAAGAGACGTAAGACGGCACATCAAACGGAGCCGAGCCCGTCTGTGCTCTCCCTTTCTGGAGCCTGGCACGCTTCTGTCGCTCTCAGAAAGAAGAGCAGCTCAGGAGGTTGGAGCAGGGGCTGCTCTGCTCTGCACAAATCAGATCAGGCTGATTGCATTTTGATCAGAGCCCCTGGAGCAGCTCCTGCCACTGCGAGGGCAGCGCTCCCCTCCTGGCACAGGACCTGCTGCCACCATCGCTCTGTGCTGGGTGGTACAAACACCTTGTGGCTGAATGACCTGTAATTAATGAGAGGCAATGCTCAAATGAGATGAAGGTCCTTGTCTTCCAAGCACTCAACAAATGGGTTCCATCTGGCAGCAGAGTGACTTCATGTGTGATTTATGTTGGGCTCTGTGTGTTACCAAGTGGGAGAGTTAAAGAACCTCATCAGAATGCAGGGGTTCCTGTGACAGCTTTTAGGCTCTTTGAACCTTACTTGGAAGCTTTAAAGATAGCAGTTTAATTAGGGAAAAATAATAATTAAAAAAAAAAAAATTAGAAATTTTAGGAAAAGTTTCATTAACCTAGGACAGAGCACGTGTTTCATCTCCTGCTTAGTTTACAATGATGATCTGGATAAGCACAAGAGTGAAGTAGAGACTCTTAAAAAATGAAAGGTGAGAGTGGTATGGTCAAAATGTCCATCTAGAAAGATTTCTTTGTTTTCTCTACAAGAACTTGGACCTCAGTCTGGTTTTAACAGACCACATTGGTGCTGAAAATTTCTAATGATGCATATTTCATTGAAACTGGTTCTTTCCAATTAAAAATTATGGTCCTCAAAGATCCTGATTAAAAGATTTTTTTAATACTCAGAGTTATTAAGTTGGAAAAGACCTCGAAGGTCATCGAATCCAACCCCTAACCCAGCAGTGCCAAGGCCACCACGAACTCACATCCTCAGGTGCCCCATCCACAAGTTTTTTGAATATTTTCAGTGTTGGTGAATGCTTTCAGGACATTCCAGTGGCAGCATGTTACAATGCTTGACCACCCTTTCAGTGAAGAAAATGTCCTAATATCCAAACTAAACCTCCTTTGGCACAACTTGAAGCCATTTCTAACTGGTTATAAAGAGAACAAAGATCATGTCTTATGCTGGAGCTCCTACAGTAAAAAGTGGAAAAAGTTTTTAATGAAGTGAATCAACATGATCAGCACCTTGGATTGCATTTGAGCAGGATTCAGAGAGGTCACTGGTGCTTCTCAGCTGCTGATCAGCTGTCACATACTTTTCTTTTCACCCCATTGCTGATTATCTTCTCTTTTCTCTCTTTTTAGTTCCCTGTTCCAGTACTTTTAAGGTTCTTCATAGCAGCCCCTTGGGACAGGAGGTGTTTCTGCAGAATTTGCTCAGTTTTTGGGTAGGCACAGCATGATTTGTCACCACAGTAGGCTGGCAACTAAAGGGATGGTGATTGTCTTGTCTTGTTTCCTGCTCAAGGAAGAGAGCAGTGCCAGGAGGGTTTTCCTTCCTCTGGGGAGAGCAGGAAGGAGTGTAAATCTGGGAACAGAGCTATCAGGAGTGCAGGCACAGGAAGAACACAGCACGGGGAGCCTCAATACAAGAAGCAACAGGACACACAAAAAGAGCAAGGAGCAGATCTCCAGCCAAGACTGAGTGATTATGGAGAAAAAGGGAATTCCTGGGAGGTCTGTACCAGTTTGTCACAGATTGAGAAGGCAGTGAAAGGTGCTGGAGGGAGAGTAAAATTGATCCTTACTGAGAGTGCACAGTGCTCAGAGAGTCAGTTTTTTTCACCAAAGCTTTTTAATAAATCCATTTCACCCTCTAAAGCTGGATCTTCGCCTTTAAAAAATGCAAAATCTCAAAATACCCACCCAGCACACCCTCCAGTCCTTGCTTCAGCCACTACAGTTTGTATTCTGATGTGATCCAGCTCAGAGATTGGTGATCTTGTCTCTGCCTCAGAGCCTTGGGAGCCTCTCACACCCTTGAGCACTGATGGAGGCAAACAGCACCTGCTCCTCTGAACCATGGCCATCCCTACCCAAATTCACTGGGATGGGATCAGTTTGTTTGCCAGAGTAGTCTGCTGGATTTTGTTTGGTGGTTTTCCCCTTTAGAGTCCAGTAGAAATTCTCTGAAATGACAGACATATCTCTTTTTTTTTTTTTTGGTTCCCACCCGTGGAGTCTTGGCATTTTAATCCTCTCCTTGAAAGAGAGTGGAAGAACTGGGACTAGGATTTTCAAAGAAACATTGAAATAGCCTTATTTTCTTAGGCTCTTCCCATACCTGACCCATAAAAAGTAGAATGCTCCATTTGTTCATTCTTTCCTGCTCACCATCTGCCTCCCTTTTCTCTTTTTCACAGAACTTGTACATTAAAAGCCCAGTTTTGTAACAGTCTGGTGAAAATATAGCATCCTCCTGACCTCACTGTTATCGTGTCTACAATTGAGAGAGTTCTTTGTATGTCCTTCTGTGTCTTTACTGAGAAATGGGTGTCCTACCCTTTTGGATGATGTAGGGGAATTGCTTTGATTACATA
>VZTT01025492.1:349427-369323 GCA_013400855.1 Buphagus erythrorhynchus | reverse complement strand
TTGTGCTACTATAACATTTCAGGCAACAGAAAAAAGCAGTCTAGCACTTCTGTGATGAGGCTTTTATATTAAAAAAAATATAAATTAAATAACAGCAATATGAGACTTAAACCATCTCAGTTCTGTGTGTGAAGTTCATTATTAAAGTAAGAAAGCTTTGCAGACACCCTGCTGCAGGGGGCTTGGCTGCTCCATCCCAGTCAGATGTGCAGGATTCAAATCTGTGTTCTGAACAGCTCAAAACCAGCAGCAGGGCTTCTTTATCCAAGCTAATTAATCCAGCTGAGCCATGGCAGACACCTTCAGAAGGCACTCCCTCCTAACTGATGACTACCAAAAATCATCTTGCCCAGTTTAAATCTCCACCATGTCAGAGAGGCAAATCTAGAGGTGCTCTTATTGCAGCTGTTGTTGCCATGCCTTACCTGGACCCTGTCACTGGTGATTCTTCCCAATTTTTATTACATTTTTATTACAAGTAAGAGTTTCAGTCTTGGACCAGGACCCCGATATATCACATGCCTGTATGAACATGAGATAAAAACTTCTGAATCCTCCTTGTAAGAAGTTATTTAAAGCATAGGAGAAGCAAAGCCATTGGGAAATACAGGTAGAGGTGAAACCCTGGGCTTTCTCAGCAGGATGGACAGTAGTTGCAGAACTCTGGAAGACCAGGTTGGAAACTGGAGAGGAGGTTGAATGAGAATGCTTCCCTGATCCACTGAGTTTTCCCTCGTGTGGCTGGAGCTGTGGAGTAGGAAAAGCTTGCTGTTTATGCTGAATGAGATTTAATAAATTGGGTTAGGATAGGCAGAAGTATATCCTGACTCAGAACTTTCTACTTGTTTCTTAACCAGAGTTACCTTGTATTCCCTAATTTCCCAGCTCAGCTTTAACAAATGTCTTCACCCTTGTGCCAAATCGAGCTCTTCTCTATCCTTTGGATACCAATACACTCATTTCAGACTCAGAAAATACTTTGTGAGCCATTATACTCTCAATATATTTTCAGGATTTCTTCACAGAAATACATCTGATTTGTCCTGGAGGCATTTTATCATGTATGTCATCCTGGAGTAATTGCTGGTTCTCTACTTTTTTTGACTACTTTGAAACACACACCTCCTTCTTTCTGTGGTGTAGCCATCATCTCTTGCTGGGAGGTTCCTCCTGTCCTAGAGATGACCCTAAAGCTTTTTAAGTTGTTCCAGGAGAATGGCTGTAACTAACAGGACTACTTTCTGAAAACCGAGAAAAATAGCCCAGTGTAATTCTCCTTCCCTGGAGGCCTGTTTTTATAATAGATTTCCACTCACCCACCTGCCTTCTGTGCATAGCAGGGGATGTGCTTTGTATGATTTGAAGTGATAATTAGAAGTGATGGTGGGTGGCCACAGGAGGGACTGCAGATCCAAAGCAATAACTGTGTCTCCACAGAGTGACACATCACCTCCTCATCAGACACTTCAGCACTACAATTCCTTGGAGTTAAACCTGGGAGTTCCTAATCAAAGGCCTCAGAAGTAAAATTGTAGAGTGTGTGGAAATATATTTGAGTTGTGACTGATAGCAAATGGTGGCATCAAAAGTGCATCTTCCAAAAGAGCATTAATGCTGCTGTGAGAATAGAAAATGTCTTTGGAGAATGCTCAGGTTGTTCGTTTGTTTGTTTTAATTTTCCTTGTTCTGTTTTCCAGTTTCTGCCACACAATGCATTTTAGGAAGAGTTCATTGTAATTACCACACATATATTTGAAGGGATCCAATTTAAGCCGAGGCTGTGGTTTGGGGAATGTGTGGCTTTTTATTTGGTGATGCAGCTATTCCTTAATATCCCATGGAGAAAATTCCTTCACCGTGTAATTTGCAAAGCCTCCTGAGATGTAATGCAGGCAGACTGGAGCTTTTTGCAGCAGCAGAACAGTGCAGAGCTTGCTTACATCTCTTTGGGTGAACGTGGGACACCTCTCTGCCTTTAATATTGCAGAATATTAGTCCAAGGTGGAACAAATGTGATTCGGATGGCACCTGTTTGAACACTGCAATTTAATTTTCCTTCCCAAATTAGCATGTTTCATTACTGTCCTCTTCCCAGTGATAAACAAGATAATTCATTTTGGGTTTTCCTGCACGGCGGAAACATAAAAATTTGTCAACTGTAAATTGCTGTAGGTGTCATTAAAATTCTCCCTAGCCAACCTAATACGTTCCAGGGACTTTTTTCAAGACATTTGCAGCTATTTTTAAACCACCTGCTGTGTCTATACATATTCAGACTGTAATGGGGAGGCACTGCTGAGCAATTCAATAGGAAATCATTTAAATAGAGAGGGACATAAGAGTAAGTGATAGGAAGTTCAGGAAGTTAATGCACTAGTTTGAAGTCTTGTCCCCACTGTGATCTCCCACACACACCCTTTTCTGCATGGCAGCCTTCAGATTCGAATTGTTTTCCACTAAAATAATTTATTTGTGATTGCTTTCAGCCTCACAGAATTGTCTAAGTTAGGAACTGAGTTCCTTGTAGCACCAGGGGGAAGCTGATGGTGTGTCCTCAGAGAGGTGCTGAGGATGGTGTGAGCAGCTGCCTGTGAGCACAGAAACAGAGCAGTTAAAGTGCACCCAGGGGTGCCAGGCTTTGTCTTGTGCTGTTGGTGACTGGCAGAACTCTCTGGTATATTTGCACAATTGCTCAAACCCCTCTGCAGTATCTGCTTTATCTTTGAAATTTTTTTGTCTTCTGTCTTCTTTTGCCACATTTTTAAGAGACCCCCCCCTCTTTGCACTTAGTTGGAACCTCTATTCTTTAAAGAGAACTCCTAGAAAATTAAGAATAAGGTTTTGTTAACTTCTTACTAATAGGAAGAGAAACAAGAGAGAGAGAAAAGGCACCTTTTGCTCTAACCATTCTTCTCTTTCTGGAGATGTTATAATTTCTCACGAGTTCTGGATGCCCTGGGCATTCACTGAGTCCTTGTAGCAACAAGTGTTTCCATTCATATTTTATATTCAAGGGATTTACACACACAACCTTTTAAAAGCAAAGGGATAATAAATAATAATCCAGAACAGAAGCTAATCTGACCACAGTAGATGAGTATCTGCTGGTAGAATGGGCAAATATCAACTGATAAAAAAAAAATCTTCATTTTTCCACTCATTTTCCTTTTCTTGATAAAAATTTTTTATATTACAGCAGATTACTTTTACCAATATATTCTAAATCCATAAGGCAATAAGGGAGTGAGTGACAGTCCCTGACAGGAGAGATGCCCAGAGCAGCTGCAGCTGGTGTGGAGACCACTGAGCCACCAGGGCTGGCAAGTGGCAGCTCCTGACTGAGTCACAGGGATCCAGCAGGAGCAGAGTGGGAGTTGTGTTGGATAAATGATGGCAAGTAGGAACCTGAAGTTTACTTTTACTGGTCAGTTTAGTAAGTCAGGGCAGCCTGAGACAGGTCTGCATTATCCAACAGACCTGGAAGGTGAACTCCTACCCTGTGGTTGTGTGGTTGTAGAGGGAGGTAGAGAAGTTTTAGCTGTGCTGCTTTGAGTTTTCTTGAGGACATTTTTGTCCATTTCAAAAGAATACGTTCAGTTGCCTGTTGTAAAGCCTCATGACTCAAATACATCTAGAAAGGCAAGACAGAGAATAAATATTACAAAAAGGAGAATTTCTGTGGGTTGATGACTACATTCTGGACAAGAACTCCGCTGAGGAGGAGCAGGGAGCAGTGGAGATTGAGCTGCAGCATCATTCAGCAGCTTGCTGCTGGGGCTGGGGTGGGTGTAGCTGCCTCAGCACATCAGAGAGATGGATTAATTAGCTGTGCTGACAGGCAGGGTGATGAGTCCAACAGGTCATTACAGGACATCAGCCAACAGCCCTCCCTCTGCTCCCTGTTCCACTCTGGGATCACTGCTAGTGCTGGCTTTGCTGCTGCTGGCTGTGCCTTGGGGTATGTTGGTGAATCAAAGTCATCAGTGCATTCTAGAGCAAAAAATTCTTTCCAAAAATAGCAACAGCAGAGACAGGAGCAATATCGAGCCCAGGATCAATAACCAGGGTGAGGTTCTGCCTTGGGGGCTGCACGAGCCAAAGCAGTTCAGGGGCAGTGTGATGTTCAGTTCTTCTGCAAAGTGTTTGTAACGTGGGTGGTACATAAAAAATTCATCATTCTGCCTGCCTGTACTGTGCTGTCAACCCAGATGTTTCCCCTGTGTGCAGATGTTACTGAAATTGGACTTATCCCTTTGCCCTTAATGATAAATTTGGCCTCATCTGATGAGAGCAACTTCAGACTTGTGTTTGCAGAGTGAGGGGGCATGGTTATATGTAACGTTAAGGAATTCCTGACAGCAAAGACCACAAAATATTTAATTTACTTCTCACTTAACTTAAATGAAACGACAGACCAAATGATCTAAATGAGGCGGGCTTTATATTTATTTAGTTTTCGCTTTAACTCCTAACAAGAGCTTTATCATATTTAAACAGTCTCACATCATTAGGTTAATAATGGACTGCAGTTTGCACTGCTGGTGACTGGATTTTTCATTATCCTCAGTTTTGGTCTTTCAATGGCCATTATTGTTTATTGTGCCCTTTAAAAAGTGAATAAATTAAGAGGAATTAAATCAGAGGGATTTGTTATCAGAGGAGGCAGTGACAGATATTACTGAGCTGGGGTAGAAGGCGAGAAAATACGAGAAGGAGATTGAAATGAGGTAGCAGGGTTTTGAAATTCAGACACACCAATCTGAAAGGGAATACCATTTTTAAAACATAAAGCACCTAAGTTTGATGTTTTCACTTATATTTCAGTATATTTTGTGAACCTATTTAATTCTTAATGCTTGACTTTTGTACAAATGTGGGATTGTTTTCCTCCAAAGAGGAAGGGAGGAAAAAGTTCTTTATTGCCCAGAGGAATTGTGGAAGTGTTCAAGAGCAGGTTCTTGGAGCAGCCTGGCACAGTGGAAGGCTCCTTGCCCACAGCAGAGGAGTTGGAAATTGATGATCTTTAGGATCCCTTCCAACCCAAACCATTCTGTGAAATCAAGGTACCTGTTACTCATTATTTAGTGGTGGTTGACAGAATCAGAGTAAGAACTTTAAAACCAGATGCAATCCAAAGCACTCAGCTCTGCACAAACTGGGGAGCAGCATCTGGCCTGCCACAAAAGTCAGCTCAGACAGACCTTTCCATCAGTTCCAGTCAGAAATTCTTCATATATTGGGAGCTGCCTGCTCATTTATTGCCAGTGCCAAGGTATGAGATCACTGTTACTAATCCAAGCCAAATAGCCCCTCATTGCACATGGGCTCTGAAAGAGGAATAAAAAGCAAATCCAGAGAAGGGTCTGCTCTACCTTGATGGCAGATATCACCACGTGTGAGGTGAGCTGCACAAGCAGCCTGTGAGCAGGGCAGTCCTGTTTGGTTTATTTATTTTCCTTTTCAATGCTGTAAAGTTGCAGGCACACATGGAGGGATTTTTGACCCTGCCCTCAGTGCAGCAGCCAGTGCTCCCCCTGAGCCCTGCCTGTGCTGCCTGGCTTGCAGCAGCAGCTGGAGAGGTGCCCATGGCTGAAAGGGATTTCATCTGGGTGTCTGAGCTGTGTGCTCACTGCAGCAAACACATGACATTGCTTTGAAAAGCTCTTTTCCTCCTCATCCTCCTATTCCCAGACTCAAATCTGTCCATGCCTCAGTTTATTCCCTGCACAGGGCAGGGCAAAGGACTGGATGTCTTTGCTAAATAAAAAGCTGTTTTGTATTAGGAATCAGACAGTGCTCCAAGATGCACAGATTTGCAATTACAGCTTTGTCCTGGGAGTGAGGATTCTAGAATCATTTGCTGACACAAATATGCTCTGTGACCTGGGGAAACATATAAATACTTTGTGCTTCATTTTTCTCCTGCTGCTACATAAATTTTTCAGTGTTGTGTCTTACAACATCTGATTTGTGTTTTCCGTTTAATCAAGTAATATAAAGTTTTAGCCTTTTAGCTATACAATGCAAGTGAATGACTTTGCAATTGATATGTCAGATACCGGCCAGAAATTTTTTGAATTTTTTAAATTAATTTCCATCTTGTCATGACTTGCCTGTTGTTTTAGAATGAACTGAAGCAGTTAGAAAATACTGTTCCAATACTAATTTGTATTCTGGGTGTTACTTCATGCTGGAATTAGTGACATGTAGTTGTCTTGATGCAGGTGAATCAAAGTTTGTGGTGTCAAGTCCAATTCTGCTTCTGTTTAAGATGATAATAAATCACCCCCTGAGCTCTGCTGTGCACATTGGGGTCTATCCTCAGTGCTCTTACAGCTTGTTTAAATTTCTAATGAAGACACAGAATAATGTGTACTCATATTATGGCTTCATTATACAATGTAAAATGTCTGCAGGAAAACACATCCCTAGTCAATCATCACTTGGAGAAGTTTTCTCTTCTCCTGACTAATGCTCCATCACTTTGATACCTTCCAGGCAGCTTTTGCATTCACCTCATGTCCTCAGAGTCTACAAAACAGCACAGAAAAATAAGCCAGTGGCCAATGCCATTACAGTGGATGCTGTGAGAGCCCATATGGTGTTAGTTTCTCAAAAATAAATCACACTGAGAACTGTTGGATGCATACAGGGACCTTTTCCAGTTCCTCTTGGAGGAAATGCTACACAAAAAAATATTTTAGAAGAGCAGCAATGCATTGCTTTATAAGAATTATGTAAAACAAATGAACCTGGGATGGATTAATATTCACAGCATTAATAAAAATTAGATTTTAATTACTGTTTAGTAAACCACATATTATAATTTAATAGCTAATTTAAAATCAAGATTGCAGCACTTAGAGCAAGTTTCTAGACCAAGAAATTATATCTTCTGCATAGTCAGCACAGTCATGCTAATGCTTTAATGCATGTGTTAGATAAACCCTGCTGACACCTCCTTTGCACTTCTGCTGCATTATATAGACAATTTTCTAATAAACAAATTCTTCATCTTTTTGTAAGAGAGTCTTTACCTGCAGTTCTACAAAAACAAGTGGAAGTTAAATACTTCAACAGGCTTGGATTTCATCAATTCTTCCCTTGGGCACATTCCCAGGGTGATCCAGGCATTTGGGAGGCAAAACTCTTTCTAAAACTGCCAGTTCTTTCCCAAAGTGAAAGCAAGGTATTTTTTCCATGGCAAATAAAACAATATTCTCCTCAAAATAGCAAATCTATTCTCTAGCAAGTGTTTTCCATCTCTCGTGGCCTGATGTACACAAGGACATTAGTTACTCACACAGTCCATGGGTTCCCTCTGTTATATTATATTATATTATAGCTTTATCTACAGGCATCTATATTTACATATTGCAATTATTTAAATCTCAGTGTTTGATGTTTCCTTTTAGCATTGCAAAACCCCCCAAAATAATTACCAAGTAGGAAAATGAAAGGACACAGGTGAGACAAGCAGTTTGTTGTCGTGTCACCTTTGAACTTCAGTGCTAAGAATTTTCACTATTATAAATCTCAACAGAATTTTTCAAAGAGATCCTTTGTTGTTAAACCCCTTGCTAGGATAGATTAAAAAGAAGCTGCTGGAAAAGGGAAAAAATAAGAACAAAAAGCAGCTTCCTCAAGATGAGCAGGTGATTTCCCAGCTGGACAGGAACAGCTTTGTTTTCTGATTTTGTGTTTTTACAGGGTCATTTGAAAAGTCACTGGTTTGTTCTATGGCATTAGAACAAAAGATGACTAAACTAAAACAAGAGAAATATTCCATATGATATCAAATCTATCTGCATTTCAGAACCTGTCAAAGTGAAAAATGAAACCACAAGCTTGGCCTTTAAAAATATTAATTCACTTTAGAGATGAAATGTAAAAGTGCTGGGAAAGAAGTCACCTTATCTTCAGGAAGAAGCAAGCAAGACGAAATCCCTATCGCTCTTCCTGGATCTCAGATGGCACTTTCATGCCACCCTTAAATCTAAAAAAGGATTTAATCATCAGTTCTTGCCACCATAAATCCCTGAAGCATTTTTGCTCTATTATTAATGAGACAGTCATCAAATGCACTAACCAGGGCTTAAGGAATTCCAGTTCCAGGGGAGCAATTTACCACTTTTACTGAGTGATGTGGGTTTAGTTCAGTGTTGACTTAGAGCAGCATTTTGGGATTACAGCCACAGCTTATTGACAGCAGGAAGCACTGGCCATTAGGATGTCAAAAAAGGTAATTAGTGACTATTCAGCTAATAAATTGTCAATATCCAGCGATACCCAATGTACACTTTTCACATGCATTCATTTAAAGCCTATATTTAGCTTCTCAGCTAAGTGTAATTTAAAGCTTTTAGGGATCAATCTGCCTGTTTAATGTTATTGATTCCACACAGCAAACTATAATCAACTGATGAATCTCTGATCTTTAGTCACAATAAAATAATATCATAAATGAATATTTCTGTACCATTTGAGATGATATTTTGGTATTTGCTTTGTCAAAATATATTGCAGATGTTTCTCCAAAAATTTCTGTCTTAATCTATAATAACTGATGAAGAAATCATAGGTAAATTTCCACCCTAACAGTCCTCAGCCCTTTGTTCCATTAATATCTTTATCTTTTACTCTTTGGTCAGTGTGTTTGGAGTTTTCCAATTAAGACCTTCAAATTTGACAATACAAATGATTCCTCTTGAAATACTGAATATGACAATGAGTTTCTTTTTTTTTTATTCTTTGCAGCCATTTGGTGGTTTTGTTGTTGTTGCTGGGTTGTTTTATTTTTTTTTTTTTTTTTGTAATCTCACCTCCCATATGCCCCCAGTTCCTGTTCTTAGGCTGCCACCTAGTAATAGAAGAGAACAAAAACCTGTTGGATAGACAGAGTAAGCCCAGAGCAGAGAGCTCTTACAGTACAACCACTGCAAACCAAGAGGAATAGAGCTGTTAGTTTGTCTCTCACGTTCATAAATAAACCTGCCATTTTTTTCTGAGGTTTAATTTTCCTTGCAGCTTGTTTTAATACTTCAGCCAAGTGGAAGCTCAATACAAGGGAGCATTATAATGAATATTTCCCATTGTTTTATTTCCAAGTACCATAACCAATGAGGCAAATAATCCACGGCCATTAAGCTTTCTCTATAAAGGATTGGAAGGCACACAGAGGAAGAAGGAAGGTACACATTCATTCAATGGCATGAATAACAGAGGTCTTTCCTCAAGCCTTCAAAGGTTGACACTCACACAGTATTTTCTAAGTGTGTGTGATGATCTCTTTAATATTAGAATATTTTTATTACCTCTTTAGGGAATGGCTGTGTGTCGCTTGGCCATTGAGAAATTTTGGCCAAGTGTCTTAAGAATTTTGATTTTATTTTTCCTTATTGCTTTCCCAAGTGAAGCTCAGCTGTTGTCCTCCAGGTAAAAACTGCATCTGAACAGGTATGCCTCAAACTTTGTGTGAGCATCAGAGACCCCTGTTGCACCGAACAAAAATAGCCATTAAATGGTAGAAACAAACTTCCTTGAGGCTTAGAGGGCTTAAAGTTAGTCTCAGGAAAATAAGCATGTGCATGCTGTTTCCTCAGAAGTCCTAATAAGCAAAGATACACCTAAACCGAACTAGAAATGCAAATATCTTGTTATAAAGCTTATTGCCTTTAAAATTGTCAGGCAAATGCTGCAATTAGAGTGCCTCAGTGACAAGCAGTCAGCAGCTGACCTGTTCTGAAAGCCTGACACCCCTGCTGCCTCCCGAGGTAATTAAACTCTTGATTTTACTGAAACACTCAGGGAAGATGAAAATATTCAAACAAGAAAGCCACTGGAACACAGAAGTCATGCCAGCAGAAACAAGGAGGACACATGCTGTTTTCTTTACCTGTGATGTTGGATTTGTGGGGAACGTGACCCTGCAGGGTGCAGGTTTTGAGCCAGGCAGGAGAATTGGGGACAGAAAGGGACACAGGGACACAGGGACACGTGCATCAGCCATCAAGGGAATGGTGCAGGTCCTTGTGAAAACAGACAGGCAGTCTTGATCTTTTCATTTATAGCTAAAAGGGAGGAAGTGCTCAGAGCTCCAGATTAGGAACTGGAACACTCCCAGTGTGTTTGTAGATGTCGTGATTTTCAGCGTGACCTCTGGAGTCGTGCCATTTATCACTGATTCAGTTAACCTGCCCGGGGGTGGTGCTGCATCCAGCTAATGGGTGTTTGTGCTAGACATCAGCATCTGCATGGAAAGACACATTTCATTACTTCTGCGTGTCCTGCTGCACACCAAAATGATGGCTTGCACAGCAAGAGTACCAGTCAGATTTAAATCGTGTGTCCTTTGATAGCTGGATCCTTGCTGTGGTGCAAGGCTTGGGGAGAGAGGTCCTGCTAAAAAAGGCACTTGTGAGGATGAAAGCTTTGTGTTTTTTAAAGTTACTTAAGCTAAACTGTTGTTTCCTAAACGTGTTCATTGACATGGACTCGTACAGCTGCTGACATGGGAGTTATTGCAGCACCCTTCACTCTAAGTGTGAATCTCTGTGTAGCTTTTCTCCCACCCCTTTTCCACCTGCCACCAAGAGATCTCACTTTATAATTAATTTTATAATTAAATTGTATTTCCTGGTAACTTGTCTGTGTGGGGAAGGGAGTGAATGGAAGAGCAGCACGTGAAATCTCAAGTCACTGGATACCAACAGCACATACAAAGTGGGCACTGCTGGATTTATCCTTCCCAGTGGAAGTGAAGCCCTCCTGGCCCAGTCCCTACTGCACATTCCAGTGGGTCCTTTAGAAGACAGAATTATACTCAGAGATGCCTTTATTATTAGCCAGTTGCTTTGGGGATTGCTGGAAAAATTCCAGCAGTTGCATGACAGTCAAAGATCCCATAATATTTCCTTTGATCCCTGCAGGGGGAGGTTCTGGATGCTGTAAGAACAGGTATGTTGACCTTTGGTAAACAGAGCATCTGTAAATAAACTTTAAGGGCAGGATGTGATGCTCCTTTAGTGTAGGGCTGGTTTTGGAGACATTATATTCTGTCTAACAGAGGGATCAATCGTCTGCTCTCAATATTGATGGAGGAATGTCTCAGCTGTATAAAATTCTGGGTAAAAGGCTTGGATTCTGGGGAACCATGCCTCAAAAATATTGATTAAACTCAACATAATCCTTCAATCTGCCAGGAATAATTTAAAAATGCTTTGTAATTTGCCACTGTTTGGAGGCACTTTAAAAGCTGCATATTTTCCTTTCCTGGTACTGTGACATTTTCCTGTAAAGTACTGCTTTCCTAAGTGTGTTGTAAGGGAAAATTTCCATAATGGCTCAAATAATGAGGTGTTGGTTATGTCTGTGTGGGGAGGGTTCAGTGGAACACTCAAAATGATGAATGATCTGAATGATCTCTCAGATGGGTGCTGTTTGATGCTGTTCTTCACCACCTGGAATTGGAATCGCTTGGGGGAAAAAAAAGTCTGATAAATTCCATGGATACTTTAAATGCATTTTACTTACCCTGGCCTAGAACCAAATCAAAACCTCAAGTCCAGGGAAATCAGTGGAGTCCAAACTCATCATATTTTGACACTCTCTTGTAGGTCCTCCTTCACAAGAAAAAAATCACCTTTTTAGCCAAATAATATTTTTGAAACAAGGGTAGATACAGAGAATCCAAAGCTTGGGAAGAGGGAGAGCACTGGAAGATAACTGAATTCTTCCTTGATTACCTGTTGCCAGCCTTTGAATCCCAGAGAAGAATCCTAGGTGCTGATTTCTTTTTATTCTGCTTTACTTTCAGCTATGTACCACAGTCCTGCTTTAAAACATTGTTTATCTATTAATATGAATTTTATTTCACATTCTCACCAACAATTGCATTCCTACTTTGATAAACAGCATCTTACCAGGCTTAAGATGCTGAACAATTGACAAAGGCAGTAATTTTAGAAGCATCTTCTCCATCTGTTTATTAAGCTAATTGTTTCACTTGTAGCCTCCCTTCCAATTTGTTGTAGTGTTAACTCAGCATTTCCTGCCTCTGGAAATCTGTTTAACTTAAAGTGACTTTTAAGATAGGCTTTTAAGAAAATTCAATTTTCCAGTTTTCTTGTGAAATTGAAATTTCTTTCTTCCTTTTCTTTCTCTCTCAATAAAGTTTATGCAAATAATATTAACATTTATAATGAGACTAATATTTGTTAATCTCAGTTCAAACAGTGGATTTGTATTAAAACATAGTTTCAAACACTTCTGTTGAGAGTGAGAAAGTGTATTGCTTTTAATTCATTCATTACTGTGCTGCTCTTGTTAAGCTTGAATTGTTATTATGATTACACATTATAATTTTTAGTATTCAATATTAATTATATTTAAATCCCATTAGATCTACGGTTGCTGGGCCTGCTTTGATTCCCATTTTGCAGAAGTATTTTGGAGTAGTTCCAGCACATGAACCTGATCCTGCAGCTCAGTGTTGGTTTCAGCAAGAGATTTGTGCATATTAATTAATTATGTGAATAAAAGTTTCTTGGGCTCAGTAAAGGTTGCAGGGCATTCCAGAGTGTCCCAAAATCTGTGGCCTGCAGAAATGTCAGGAATTAGATCTTGAGCTGGTTGAGGTCAGTATGAAATATCCTGTTGGACCAACGAGTGTTGGAGGATGCCCTGAAATACAAATTTCAGGTTTCATGGTGCACATTCCAGACAAAGGAAGTGCCAATCTGCAAGGAATTTAAAAGGTGCCTCAGTCATTTATTTGGCTTAATTGCAGATCTTTAGGAGCTGTCAGCAATGTAGAATTACATTTGTCTACGTGTGTCTAAGAGGGGCTGGATTTTGACCCAGTTTTTTCACGCTTCCCAAACCTCCTGCCTTGCTTGTGGCCAAGCTTGCTTACCAGAACATTCTGGCTGTGGGCAGAATTTGTCAGTGCTGCAGTTCTGAGTGTGCCATGTGAGCCACACTGGGAATCCAGGGATGTGTGCATCCCACCAGGCTGTGCCATGTGAGGCACACTGGGAATCCAGGGATGTGTGCATCCCACCAGGCTGTGCCATGTGAGGCACACTGGGAATCCAGGGATGTGTGCATCCCACCAGGCTGTGCCATGTGAGGCACACTGGGAATCCAGGGATGTGTGCATCCCACCAGGCTGTGCCATGTGAGGCACACTGGGAATCCAGGGATGTGTGCATCCCACCAGGCTGTGCCATGTGAGGCACACTGGGAATCCAGGGATGTGTGCATCCCACCAGGCTGTGCCATGTGAGGCACACTGGGAATCCAGGGATGTGTGCATCCCACCAGGCTGTGCCATGTGAGGCACACTGGGAATCCAGGGATGTGTGCATCCCACCAGGCTGTGCCATGTGAGGCACACTGGGAATCCAGGGATGTGTGCATCCCACCAGGCTGTGCCATGTGAGGCACACTGGGAATCCAGGGATGTGTGCATCCCACCAGGCTGTGCCATGTGAGGCACACTGGGAATCCAGGGATGTGTGCATCCCACCAGGCTGTGCCATGTGAGGCACACTGGGAATCCAGGGATGTGTGCATCCCACCAGGCTGTGCCATGTGAGGCACACTGGGAATCCAGGGATGTGTGCATCCCACCAGGCTGTGCCATGTGAGGCACACTGGGAATCCAGGGATGTGTGCATCCCACCAGGCTGTGCCATGTGAGGCACACTGGGAATCCAGGGATGTGTGCATCCCACCAGGCTGTGCCATGTGAGGCACACTGGGAATCCAGGGATGTGTGCATCCCACCAGGCTGTGCCATGTGAGGCACACTGGGAATCCAGGGATGTGTGCATCCCACCAGGCTGTGCCATGTGAGGCACACTGGGAATCCAGGGATGTGTGCATCCCACCAGGCTGTGCCATGTGAGGCACACTGGGAATCCAGGGATGTGTGCATCCCACCAGGCTGTGCCATGTGAGGCACACTGGGAATCCAGGGATGTGTGCATCCCACCAGGCTGTGCCATGTGAGGCACACTGGGAATCCAGGGATGTGTGCATCCCACCAGGCTGTGCCATGTGAGGCACACTGGGAATCCAGGGATGTGTGGATCCCACCAGGCACTCAGGAGTGAACAGGCACTGAACACTTCTCTCTCCAGAACAGCTGGATGTGGATTTGGCAGAGCTGAGGCCCCCAAACTGTGCAGTTTAGGAGCATTCCATGTCCCCAGGGAGCACAACCTGGACAAGCAGCAAAATCCCAACCCTTCACCTTCAGGACAAGGGTCAAGGGGAGCAGGACAGGGCTGTGGCTCTGAGAGCTCCCCCCAGGGCTCAGGGCTTCCAGGGCTGGGCTGGTATGGCAGTGCTGCTCAGATCCACAGCTCTGCTCCCCCTGGCTTTGAAAAGTTCTTTTAATAACGTTGTGGCTGTCTCTTGCCAGCTCTTCAAAGGGCTCAGGTATTCTTTCCTCCCACTTCTCCTCCTGCTACCAGCACCTCCCATACCGTTCTCCCCTTTGTTGGCTTCACTGCTTTTAGTCTACAAGAGCTGCTTGGAAATGGGGCTTGGAGTTTGCAAAACTCTTTCTGAGCTCTCTCCATTGTAGTTCCCTGGCCTCTGCTCACCCCCACGTCCTCTTGCATCCCACCTCCTGCATTCACCTTCCCTCTGTCTCATGGTGCTACATGTTTTTCACTTAATTGCAGTTTATCCTTCTTAAAACAAACAAACAAACAAAAAAACCCCAGTAGATTTCTCTCAGTCATTAACTCTTATCTTCATTTATTTCTTAATTCTGCACATTGTCAGGACTTTGTTTTTCTTTCCAGTGTGCCTTGGGAGTTCTCCTAAAGGAAAGTTGTATGTAAAACAACTTTATAGAGCACCAGGCCCCCAGAAATTTCTGACGTTGAGTAGCATNCAGTAGATTTCTCTCAGTCATTAATTCTTATCTTCATTTCTTTCTTAATTCTGCACATTTGTTTTTCTTTCCAGTGTGCCTTGGGAGTTCTCCTAAAGGAAAGTTGTATGTAAAACAACTTTATAGAGCACCAGGCCCCCAGAAATTTCTGACGTTGAGTAGCATGAGCACAGCAGGGAAGCAGAGTTTATACTGCAGTATTATTTCTTCTTATTTGAGCAACCTGTCCTATATTTTCTGTCATCTAAATTATTGCTTCACAAAAGCAATTGTACTGCAGTGCAAAATCTGCATGAGGCAGTGACAGGCTAAGTCTGAGAGTGAGAATAACCTGCAAGTGTTGGTTTTGTTGCAAGAAGACAATGCCTGACTTAAGGATGATGGTGGGGGGCTGTTTGGTTGGCAGATGCTCTTAGAAAATAAAAGTAGTTTGTGAAAGTCTAGCAAAAAGAGAACTTTTTAACTGAAGCAGAAAATGCAGGAATCCAAAAAAGGGATTTAATTATTTTTTTATCATGAAATGAAGTGATAAAAAAATACGTAGGAGTAAGAAAGAAAAGAATGAAATTGACTGGAGAAATTTTAAATGTAAAATTCCATTGTTACATCTTTCATCAGAACACAAATCCTATGGAGAGGTTGATTTTTCACCTCATAGTGTGATAAGCTTCTTGGTAAAACAGAAATAGTGTAATTGAAATCCATTTTGCATCATTTTCCCTTGGATGTTTTAGAATTAGGCCAATTTATATTCTGCAGGTACAACCCAAAGAGAGTGTAAATGCAGCCACCAGAATTGTTTTTGTCCACGAGCAAAGCTGGTATCATTTACTGATTCATTACACTCTCAGCAGGGTCCTCTCTTTCAAAAGCCACCTGGAATTATTGCTGGCAATAGAACACTAAACTCTAAAATAAGATTTGCATAAAAAATGAAAGTTCAAGGAAAAATTATAATAGTGATTAAAAGTAACATGTGATGACTATTTTGATTAGAATATCACACTGAAATGTGATGTTCAAGCAGACACAGAGGCTTTTTTTTCCCCTGCAGCTCCAACTGACAATGTACCTATTTAACTAGACTATTATGTCCCTGATAATTTGCCTGAAATAATAGACAGTGCTTCCATTAATATTTAACAATATAAACATCAAGCAAAGGCTGTACATCTGGAATCATAGAATCTACTTTTTGCATTAGGGTACTAATTTTAGAAATAACCTTTGTCTGCCGGGACCTGCTGATGTATGGTTGTGGCAACAAGTCAGTAATTGAGTTTTCTGGGCAATTTGACCACTGATACAAATTTGCAAAGCAGATTACACAGCAAAAACACAATTTCCATCCTGACCTTTATCACATTGCTTGCTGTTGGGGGAATTGGAATGTTTAGGGAGGGAAATATAATCTAAGTGGGCCTAATTTGTGAGAATATGATTTCTGATGTTAACCCAGTAAGCTTCATTTTGATTCATTTGATAACACATCATCTAAAAATTTGGCATTAGGCAGGTATCACAAAACTTATTATCTTTTACTGCCTAGGCAGAAAATACTGGGTTAGGTGATTATAAATTGAAACTCATGGCAAACTTTTATCTTCAGCTGCTGTGCAAAGATCTTGTCACAGCCTGGATTGTTTCAGCAAACAAACAGCCTGGTTCACCTCCTGCAGTGGAAACAGGGCACAGGAATGATGCTGAGCTGTTGTGGATGCAGAGGTGCTGGCTGGGGTTAAGGATGGAGGACCAGGAGGTCCTTTCAGAAGGTTCATCCTGGTCTTGTGAGTGCCACACCCCCGTGGTGTCACAGCCTTTGGGACTGTGAGAAGCAGGTGAGGCCCAGGGCATGTCCTCCAGCTGAATTTCAGCTGGGAGACATTCACCCTCTGAGTGATACAAAAGGGAGTGAGAAGTGCAGGCAGTGGGGAAGGCCAGTTCCAAAGGTGTGTCCTGAGCAGCAGGGAAGCAGCAGTGCACACAAACCCTGCCTGGGTACAGGGTCAAGCATCTTCCCTGGCACTGCTCTGCTCAGCTGGGTGCATCCCAGTGATCTGGACCTGGCTGAACATCCAACAGGATTTGCTGTTTGGTGCAAAGGTGAAGAAAAGCTCTGTGTGGGTCTGTGGTGTCTTGGGATGAAGAGGTAGATTAGAGCAAGTGTTGCACTGGAATCCAGGCAGATCTCAGAGATATAAACTTGATAAATCTAAATTCAACTCTTGTGAGATGATGGATTGCTTGATGGAAGAAGATCATAAAATAATCAGCATTGGGTTTCACTCAGAGTCCTGCAGTACATTTCTTCAGAGCTCTGTGCTAGGAGGTGCAGTCTGGGGACACAGGGTTCTGTGGTGTCAGGATTTACACTGTGCCCTGGTTTGCTGCTGGTTCAGACCTGGGTTTGCAAGGCAAGGAAAATATGGAAAATAACCTTCAGTTTAAGAGCTCCAAGTTTGCATGGAATCATAGAGTTTTGGGTTGGAAGAGACCTTAAAGCTCACCTTCTTCTACCCCTGCCATGGCAGGGACACCTTCCACTGTCCCTGCTTCCCTTGTCACTGCTCCAAGCCCTGTCCAACCTGGCCTTGGACACTTCCAGGGATCCAGGGGCAGCCACAGCTTCCCTGGGCACCTGTGCCAGAGCCTCCCCTCCCTCACAGGAGGGAGGAAGAATTCTTCCTCATTCCTTCCTCACAGGATCCAAATTCAAATCTGCCCTCCTTCGACATAAAATCATTACTTCTGCCTCGTTCCAATCTCCTTCTTGGCATCTGAAGGAGATAAAATTCCAGGGCTGTTCAATGTCCTCCTCCAAAGCCTGCAGGAAACACTTCAGGGCTTCTTGAGCCTGAATCAGACTCAAGGAGGAGCAAACTCAAGCACAGGGAAAGCTGCTTGATTCTGAGCCTGTTGTTCCTTTGCTCAGGGAAGGGCTGTCCTGCTCTGGGGCTGCATGTTTATCATGAGGTCACTGAGAAGTGGCATTGGCTCCTGGCCACAGCTCTTGGGGAAGCAATTTGTCCCCAGTGAGCAAGGGGAGTGCTGATCAGCTGGTGTTCCTTCTGTATGAAATATTTACAGCATGGGGTGACCCCTCCCTGCAGGTCCCTGCCTTGGACTTGTCACCAGTGTCCAGGGCTGTGCTGCACAAACACAGGCACCCTCTTGTGAGTACTGCAGATTTCCCTAGTTTTAATGTGATTAAACCTGCCAAAAGGCAGGAAGAATCACCTTCATCCTCCTCTTTTGGGGAATGTGGGGACTTTTTCCAAAATGTGTGCTCTGGGACCTTTGGTTTCCATGTTTTTGGTGCCATGATGTTTTGGAAGCAGCCTCTCACCCTGAGTTCTGGTTTGCTTTGAATACAAACCTGTGAGAACCTGCCAGTTTTTCATTCACACACTGGGCAAGTTAGAGCTTAATAAAAGTGTAAATAAACCTGGGAAGTCCATTTGAAATCGGTGGAGCTGTGCTGATTTATTCTAGTCTGAGAATATTTTCAGGCTTGAATGCTTTTGGGGTTCTCCTCTCTGAGAGTTCCAGCAGAACTCCTTTGCTCATCTCTGTCCTGATCCATTTTATCTGACCTTTACACCCTCCACATACTCAGGGAATTCTCTTGGCACTGGGATTTCTATATAGAGATATTTGAAAAGCTGTCTCTGCTAAAAGCCATTTGAGGTTACTGTGTAGGAGAAACTTGTCTCTCCTTTCATGTTTTTGGATTTAAATAGACTCATTCCTACCTACAGCAGGGACTAGGAATGATTCAATAATTTGCAACTAATAATTTATTAGAACAACTTTGCCCTCCTTTCTCCTCACAAATTGTCTGCAAACAGATTGTACAACTCTAATATGTTAATAGCTGAAAATTATTTGACCATTTTTTTCAGGAAATACCTTTTGGCCTGTGGATTATTTGAACTGCAAATTGTGACTGTTAAAATGAAATATATAATTAACACTGCAAATAGAGCTGATTGGGTGTTGCAGCAGACCAGTTTTTATGGAAATATATTGATTTGTAGAAATGAACATTTGTTACAACAACACAGTAATTTGGAAAAAGAAAAGGAAAAAAGCTTTGTTGAAGTAAATATTTGTAATACAGAAGAGAATTCTTATCTTGAGTGCTCCTGACAGCTCACTTGAGATTTTGCTGGTGGAGACAACCAGATTGAAAGTCCTGTTGGAAAAGTTGAACTGCTTCTTACCTTCCCTCATGCAGCCAAGTGTCCTGATGCACACATTTATTTATTCTGAGACACAGCTCTTTTCATATGCTCTGTCTAAATTGTTACCTTTGTAAATACAATTAGGCATAACTTGGCATTTTGTGTAGTAGTTGCAATATTTTTTGAGAAGTGTAATAATCAGGACAGACAAGAATAGTGCCTCCTACATTTCTGAGTCAGACTCTTAATGTCTCCAACCATATATTCTGATTTTAATGGAAAAACCCTTGGAAATTTTTTGCTTTCTAGCACTGTTGCAGTGCTAGTATGAAGCTTTGGAAAATGTTAAGCACCAGGGAAATGATGCAACCTAGTGCATCCCTGGGGTTTTTTTGGGGGTACAGTTTAATGTGGATGACATACAGTGTTTTCTATCCAGCACCAAAAATTGGGATATAAACAGTGGTAGGTTGGGAGTCTATGAGGAACAGGAGTAGTGCCAGGTGCCATTTAAAGCACCAGAATAGTCAGTGCTGCAGGTACAGGCAGGGCTGGAGGCTCGCCCTGGTGCAGGCTCTGTCAGAGGGGGATTCTGAGGCAGCACATGGGCAGCTGTGCCATGATTTCCATGGATCCTCTCCCAAAACAATCCTCTGGCTGCAGGAAGGGCAGGGGAGCTCCAGCTGGCTGGATTGGCATGGGTTGTGAGCTCTGGAATTGCCATGGGTTGTGAGCTCTGGAATTGCCATGGGTTGTGAGCTCTGGAATTGTCATGGATACTGAGCTCTGGAATTGTCATGGATT
>VZTT01025492.1:335817-348921 GCA_013400855.1 Buphagus erythrorhynchus | reverse complement strand
TGAGCTCTGGAATTCCCATGGATTCTGAGCTCTGGAATTCCTATGGGTTCTGAGCTCTGGAATTCCCATGGACTGTGAGCTCTGGAATTCCCATGGATTCTGAGCTCTGGAATTCCCATGGGTTCTGAGCTCTGGAATTCCTGTGGGTTCTGAGCTCTGGAATTCCTGTGGGTTCTGAGCTCTGGAATTCCCATGGATTGTGAGCTCTGGAATTCCCATATTTCCTGAGCCCTGAGGAGCTCTGTCCCAGCAAGGATGGCTGTGTGTGTTCTTTCCAGCCCCTGCAAGGGGACAGTCAGTGACACCCAGCCAGGGAATGTGGGCACACATCAGAGTCTGGAATTGTTTACAGACCATACTGGAGTTGTCTTTTCCCTACTCAAGCCCATCCCTGGGGAGCAGACCCTCAGCCCAGCCACTGTCTGCTGCCAGCAGAGGGCTTGGGTGAGGGGAGTGCTGTCTTTGTATTCCTGGCACCTCTGAGTGTGGAATTATAAGAGTGATTAAATGGTCTAAAATCAACACAAAAAGTCACATAATAATTGATGCTTTCACACTGGAGTGAAAGATTTCTGCAGCGCTGCTTAATTATGAGCATCAACTGACCTTTTTGCCTGAAAAAGAAAAAAAAAAAAAGAAATTACATACATTGATCCAGGAGGAAAGCTGAAACATAGCTTGTGTTTTTAAAAGAAAAGGGTGATTTCAGTGTATTTGACAGCAAGTATTTTCCTTGGAACATTGTGATTCTTATTCTCCAAAGCTATTAAAAATTATTATAGTACTTTATACTTCTAGCACAGCTGACATAGAAAACAATCTTTTTCCCAAACCATGAGCATTTAGTGAGAAGCTGCTGCAGATCAACATCCCTCTGTTATGAAGGGAAATATCTTTGCCTGGTAAAAACTAATGTAGGGGCTCCAACTTCAGTGGTGTTGTGTCTTCTAAAACAATTAAGGTTTTTATTTAAAGTACTGAATATTTGTTCTCTTTCCTGGGCTTACTTTTAGTAGTAGCCTAACAAACAATAATGATTTAAGAGGAAATAGCTCAGACTGAACCCAAGCTTCAGCCATTGTTCTGTCCTAGAGGTTGGTGATCTCTACTTGAGGAGAAATTCTTATGAATATCATAATCCATGTAAGGAAACTCCCCTAAGTGGTGTTAATATTTATCTTAATATTTATATTAAAATATATATATTACAGCCAAGATGCACACATATACAGCCTTCTACAAAGTCATATTAATTCAATATCCAAATCCTAATTTGTACATCAGTCAAAACTTATAATTTTACACAGACTGTTGAAAGTATGCCCATGAAATTCTTGTATTTTCATGTAAAACATAACAAGCTCATCGATGTACACAAGCCCTATGCTTAGGCCAGCATTATGAAGAATTCAGTGTGCAAATTTATGTGTCATTTAAAAATGAATGTGTAAGTTATGAGGAATTAAAGTCTTGATCCTATACACCCTATATATTAAATAGTCACAGATTTCATCATGATGGAAAACAAATAACTCTGGCCAGGAAACCAATTTGGTTCAAACACTTTGGAGCAACCTCTTTCTTTTTTTAATGGCTACTGCTGAAGGAGAAAATTTAGTCTTCCTTTTGCTTCCAGATATTCCCATGGACTCCACGTCTCCCACGGGTAGTAAATAGATATTGATTTTCTTCATAACAGAAGTACATTATTACAGTGATTAAACTGTAGGCCTTCCTTTATGATATGAAAAAATTGGAAATTGGTGAGCTAAAGAGGATTTATGTTACAGAATAGTTTGGGTTTTTCTATTCATCAAACTGTAATTCAAACTCTAAATGCAAAGCCTCTGTGTATATCACCCTTTTTAAGCAGCAGAAACTGGCATTTAAAATAAATGCTGATATTATAATTATCAAAGCATTATGTCTGTTAGAGCTGCTAATAGTCACTTTGCTTCATTTTTTTTTAATTTTACATTTGTCAAAATCCTGACAAGCATACTTGGATAATCTTAGATTCAGTGTTGATATTGTTACTCAACAAGAACATTGATTATGTCTTAATAGGACATATTCAGTATGCATTATATGCAATTATCATCTTAAATGAACACAAGCATTTATTTAGCACCAACTGAAATTATTTCAATCTGAAGAATTTTTCTTTCTGGTTAGCATTATATTATAAAGTCATTAGTACCAAATATGATAAGGCAGCACACTCCTGATACAGAATTATGCATGAATACTTAGTTTATAAACAGAATTACAAATAGAAGAGTCGAGGCACTGTTACATCATTACAGAAATACAAATATCCATAAAATAGTCAGAAAACTCTCTATTGATAACTAGTATTGAAAGTATTGATCCTTTGTAAGGATTTTGAATGTTCTATGCATTGTTTGCTTCCCAAACTTTCTGGGAATTTGGGGATTTNTTTTTTATGAGGACTGAAGCACTAAAGGAAGGCTGGGTGCTGTGGTACTGACCATGCCCTGTCCAGAATACACAATCCATGGGGGTCCTGCAGGGGAGGAATATTGAATTGGAGTTTCCTGGGGGAAGTGACTGGAGTCCTGCTGCTGGCAGAGCCCTGGGTGCTGCTGCAGGGACTCACAGCCTCAGGACCCCAAACCTTCCCTGTAACCACCTCAGCAGCTCCCCTGGTTCTCACCTCACATTTTGAGTTCTGCTGCACTGCTGGTGCTGCCAATTCCAGCTGAATTTGGGCAGCCCAGACCAAGGCTTGGACTGTTCCTGCTGCTGGTGTGAAATACTGACAGCCAGGGCTTGCTTTTCTTTACTCACTGATAGCTTTTTGTTGTATCTGTAATATTGAGAGATTAAAAGCCAGCAGAAATCCATCCTCACCTGCTTTCATTCAGCATTTCCCAAAAGCTCTGCCTTGGTTTGCTCCACCTGTGGGTGCCTGCCCTGCACTGCTTATTTCCCTGTGCTGTGACCATCTCCTGCTGGCTTTGGCAGGATGCTGAGCTCTGAAAAATGCCTCTGCTGCCTCTCCCTGCTCTGTGGTGCTGAGCCAGCTGTGTCAGGGCAGTGGGATCTGGTGGCAATGTTAGCTCTGGTGGGGGTGGCAGGGAGGGGACCTCTGAAGGGAGCACTCAGGACACAGCTCACCTCCTTGGAAAGCCACCTGAGTTGGCAGTGTCACCCCTGCCGTGGCTCAGTGACTAAAGGGAAAATTTATGGGGAAAGGAATGGCTCTCCTGCTGTAATTATACAAACCCTCTCAACAGTGTCACACTCCACCAAGTCACAGTAGATAAATAGCAAGCCACACCAGCAGCGACGTGATGTTCATTTATTAAAATAATCCATTACCCTTTGGAGCTGCAGATCCCACTTGTTGAGAGCTGGGGCTGATTTCTCTTGCTAATATCTCACTAAACAAGTGGTATTGATTGGATTGCTTTTGCAAGGCTGTGCTTAGGTCATTTAGGAGCAAGCCTGGGTTTAGTGATGGGCAATGACTTGGTGGGACATGTCTGAGCCTCTGTGGGGTCCCAAAATTATACAAATTTTGGGTGCTGCATTAATTGCTCCCCTGCAGCTGGGCAGGGATGGACACTGGGAAGGAAGGATGTTCTCCTCCACTGCCTCCTCCCAGCAGCACTTGTTCCTCACAAGACAGGAGAAAAAGGAGGGAGAACACACTGGGGTCAAAGGTCTGACCCCTGAGAGGAGAGGAATGCTGAGGAGGTGCCAGGAGATGTCCAGAGCAGCCCTGGCCCCCCAGCACAGCCCCTCTGCAGAGGCAGCCCTGCAGAATGGGATGGGAGCACAGGGAGCCCTGCTGTGCCTGCAGAAACCCAGTTTTTGGTAAATCACACTGCTCCAAACAATCCCTGCTGCTGCCTGGCTCAGCTGGGCTGGAAGCAGGAGAATTCTGCAAGGGCCTTTACAAGAGAATGCAAAGAGAGCCTCTGATGGGAACAAGCCTCTGCTCAGGGTTTGCATCTGTTAGCAGCTGCTGCCTCCAAAAAAGCAAATATTTGGTGTCAGAACGAGTTGTAGGAAGTGCTGCATAGCAGGGAAGTGTGAAGTATTCATAATTATATGAAATACTACTCAAAATTCAATGTTTTTCACATTTTGTGCGAGCTTAAACATTGGACTCCTGTCACAGACATTTCTGCTGCAGTAGATGCAATTTCTAGCATAAATGGGCTTGCTTTCAATAGAAAATGGGAAGGTTTTCAAAGGAAAAAAGGCCAATTTGTGAGTAAAAATGGGTTTCTTTCTGAGCAAAGAGGCTTAAAAACATGAAGTGATAAATGGTTTTGCACATTTTCCATACAATAATAACAACTTTCTAATCAAAATAATGAAAAAGTTTCAGCTAGGGGAGGGGACAGAAGTCTCATTCAGGTTTTAATGTACTTTAAAAAACAAATATATAAAACTGTAAATTTAGTTCCCCTCCATGGTATGAGTCTGTGTTGCAGACATGTCAGTAATGCTTCTTTGCATGATTTTTTATGATGTTATAAATCAAATTCCTGTTCTTGGTTTGCTGCCTTCTGAGATGAATTTCATGGAATAATGTAAGACTTCATGAAATAGATTTCTTAGGATCCCCTGTGTTACAGTGGCATCTGATTTCCTAGAAGTCCATGTGCTTTTAGGACAAAATTTATCTCCTGGCTTGACTTGTTGACTTTACATGCAAATATATTGTTTCATAATAGCTGATCTGGTGAGTAACTGAGGTGGTTGCTTCTCTCTTGGCCTAAAAATACTTCAAAAATCTATGTACAGAGGAGCTGGGATCTCCTTCTCACATGTTCTCCAAAAAAAGAGATGGTGGGATGTGCCCAGGAAAACATACAATGCAAAATTCTCTCTTTGGGGAAAGCTTCCAAATCCCTTGGCTACAGAGCAGATTGGGTGACCCAAGGGGTTGCTTTGCTGGGTTGTGTCCCTGCTGCCAATTCCCTGGAAAAATGTTGGATAAAGGCCATGGGTGAGGATGGCAGAGCTGGGAATCCTGGGCTCTTGCATCTGCAGTTCCAGAAGGTTCCAAAAGCAGTGGCTTGGTTGCAGCTTTCCCCTGGGACCCAGGTTCATTTGTATTTGTTTTGCAGGAGGGTTTGGACAAACATTGCTGGGCAGTGCAGTGTCCTCACTGTGTGACCCCAGAGTGCAGCACCTCCCCATCTGTGTCCCCTGTGCTGGGGCTGCCCACGTGGCCTTTGGGCACATGGCTCCAGCCTCCCAAAACTCATTTTAATGAAGTTCCCAGTGAAACTCCTGTCAGAATTCCCTGGGAGCTGCACGTTCTGATGCTGAGAGCAGCTCCCTCTGACACAGCTCTAGCTGAGCCCTGGTGCAGCTCTCAGACACGTGTGTGCTTCCCTCCCTGATGGGAGAGATGGGAATTCCAAAGGCTGGCACATTCCCATCCCAGAACTGACCACAAATCAGGTTTTTTTCCAGATTCAGGCTGTGTTTTATGAGTGGAGATTAAGTTGGATTTTGCTGCAGGCCTGTAGGTGGGCAGCCAGATAAGAACCCATGACATGGCATTCAGATATCAGCAATATAAGTCATTAATATCACTCTACACGTTTGCTTTGGGCAATAACTGGAAATCTCTGTCCATTTTGGAAACTGCTTTTTTGTTTCTTGCAGTGGAGCAAACTTAGATTACCAGTCTAAATGCTAATACCCAGAATGAATGGGATTTAATAAAGTGAATTTATATGTAGATTGTGACATTAGTATTTAATTATGTACCTATCATAACACTGATGAAGCAAGCTGCTAAATATTGGTGCACTGAAGGCAGAGCTTACTCTTAAAGAGCAAGTATATTTTAATTTCTTACCTCTTTCCTAATCTTCCTAAATAACAGGATAAATTATGTACTGTTTACCAATATTCACCTTCCTGCTGGATTGCAAATGAGGTTTCCAGGGTAGCAGCTGATATCATAGAAAGCTGTGCTTATGTTTCAATAAAATTATGATAACAGATCTGTTCTCTGCTATGTTTTATTAGGCCATATAAATTTTGGGGTTTATTTAATTCATTATTTTAATATTAATTTAAAACAGTATGTTATCTCTGTGGGGTTTTTTTTTCCTTAACCTTTCCTTTTCTGTTTTTTGTTTTCTTTTCTTAGACTATGGAAAGCCCAAAGTATGAGCTGGTTATAGAAGCCAAGGATATGGGTGGGATGGATGTGGGACTGACAGGCACAGCCACTGCCACCATTCTTATTGATGACAAAAATGACCACGCACCAGAATTCACCAAGAAGGAGGTAAGAGCTGGCCATCTGTTCTCTACAAAACACTGCAAGTAATCGTAATTAGCTAGTTTCTAAATATAAAGATGTTCTTAAAGGAAAGAAGACACGTGCAGAATGTTTTAGCCCAGTGTGACAGACTTTCCTGCAGCTGCTCTTTTCTTTTTTTCACGTTAATAAACGTGTGTGCATCAGTTCCAAACCACAGTGCAACCACAAGGTAAAAAATGATGTCATTTAGAGATTGGCCAGCAGAGTAAAACCCCGTAAAATAAATTTGCTGGTGGTAACTTTCTCCTTTTGCTCCTGTGGGGAGAAATAGCAAAACCAGCTTAAGGCTTTGGATGGTCAGGAGTGTGGATGAAAACAACATTTTCTTCCTGTCTACAGCACCTCCCCTGTGAGCCAGCCAGAGTTTGGGGCTCTGTAATTAAAGTTCCAGTCCTAAAAGCTTCAAATTTAACCTACAGGTGGAATTTGCCAGGAAAGGTTTTTTCCCTGTAAATTGAATTTAGCTGAAAGGTGCTGGAAAGTTCTGATAAAGCCCAAAACCAAGGCCAGGGAATTCTCTGCCTGCACCCACCAGAGCTCCTGCCCTGCTCACACTGCTCTCTTCCATCCCCTGCATTTACTGAGTTTGTCTTTTTCAGATCTGGAGGGAATTAAAGTCTTTTAAAAGTTTCACCTAATAACAGCCAGGTTCAATTTTGCTATAAAAGTTTCCTGTGACTCTGCAAACTTTGAAGGAAAAAAAAAATCCCAAAAATATGAGCAGTAAGCCTGAGGATCCTGATTTTAAGATAATTGTGGAAGGAGAAAAGGGAAGCCTGTTGCAGTAGAAGTTTTTTTATTTAACCTGAAGTATATTTTTACCTTTTCAAAAAGTGTTTTCTGGCCTAGTATTAATGATTTGGCAATGGATTATATTGAAACAAATTGCTGTTATTTTACTTGAATAATTACTTCTTTTATAAATACAAAGTAAATGAATACCAGATTCAAACATGAGAGAGAATGGTTAAAAAAAAAAAAAGAACGAAAAAAGAAGAACAAGTAGAAACAATGACAATTTTGCCAAGGAAATATCTATAATTACAACAGTAAAATGCTTTGGCAGTAATGTTTCAGTCACCTAAAAATTACCATGGAGAGACTGATCCAAACCTTTCAAGTACATAGGTGACAATTAAGTGACTATGATCAAACTATTAATTCCCTTTTACATCAGGCCTTTAATCTCTGAAAGCTGTTTCCTGACAACCAATACTTAAAATATCTTTGAAATGCTGTATTTTTTTTAACCCCCTGGAAAATAACAATGTACAAGGACAGCTTGGTGTATTTAGAAATAAGAATTTATTGGATTAATCAATATTGATAGCAGTTCGTGTCAGTCAGAGTCCTACCTACTTGAATTTCCAAAGTTGGAGAATTCTTCTCTGGAAGAAATACTTCTCGATTGAATTCTTTTGAAGAAGTCTTTCTATAATTATAAATGTTTGACTTAATAATTTGGCAATTTGGACACAAAAATTCATGTGCCTCCTTAGCCACAAATGTACTGTTGGTATCAATTTCTGTGGAAATTCAGAAATGCTCATAAATTCAGTTCTGTCAGTGACAGTAAAAGATACTTTATACCCTGGAAAGTTTGGGGGGTTTAGCATGGAAATTAAATAGGTGTGAAGAGACAACTTTGTCTTGTTTTCTCTGAAAAGTCTGCTCTTAGGTATTTTTCTTGCATTTTTTTCTCTTTTCCATAGTGGCATCTCTTTTTCTTTCTAATGGCTTTGATGTGGGTTTGAACCTTTCACTATTTAGAGATGCTAATGACCTCAGAAATCTTCCCTCTGCCTTGCTAAGTGATATTGCTATTCCATGAAGAAGGCAGGAAAAATCAGCCTTTAATTGTGTGGTGCCAGCCCCCTTCAGGAGCAGGTTCTCTGTTTAAAATAAGTGGTGTAAGAGGAGGGAGGTGTCTAGCCATGGATTTATTGCCACTTTATTTGGTTTTCTGCTGAAAGTGCTTAGTTATTGCATTTTAATACCAGTTGCACACCACAGGCTGCAATGCTATTGATTCGAATTAGAGCTGAAAGAAAAAAACAGTATTTTCCAAGGTATCTCCTGAAGGAGAAAGCTCAAATTCAGTAGATCTGAAGCTTTGATTCCAGAGTGCAGATTCTTTTATTTATTTGATTATCTGGTCTTGGACACTTCCAGAGATGGGGCAGCCACAGCTTCTCTAGGCAACCTGTTCCTCACCACCCTCACAGGGAGGAATTTCTTTCAAATATCCAATTTAAATCCACATTTCTTCAGCTAAAGGCCATCTCCACTTGTCCTATCCCTACCTGACCTTGTGAAAAGTTCCTCTCCTGGGAGAGGGAGTGCTTGTCCAGTGATTCTGTTCTTCCACCCTCCCTTTACCCCACCCCTGGGCCAGTCTGAGGCAGGACAGGTTCATCCATGGGGTGGCAGGGTGTAAGCCCAGGAGAAGCTGAGCATCCTGGCTGTGATCCAGCAGAGCAATTCCATTATTACCTGCAGAGGAAGAGCTGAAGCCCTCGAGGCTCTGATGGCTCAATAAATGAGGTATTGCTTCGTGGGATCCAGCCCAGTTCATTATTTGCTTACTGCCCTGTCACTCCACATGCTGCCAAAATATCTGTCTTGTTCTGTCTCACATCTACACTTCCTGCTAATAATAGGCTCTGAGCAGTGTAAAAATCCATTCAGGTGTGCAAACAGTACCCTGTTCCCTCCAGGGGTTTTAATAATTTCATCTTTAATGCCAAATAGAGCAATATTTTAAGAGTGCCTCCAAAAATCCCAGGTGAGGTAGCAAGGTCTGCCTTTTAAAAGGTCACAGTGGCTGGGATATTGTGCCAGATTGAAATTGCAGAGACTGAAAATAGAGATACTTGCAAAGTTAGTGGCCTCTTTGTAAAATTTACAGCCTTATTTCTATAATGGGAAAAAGTTTTAAAATTAATTTTGTGAATTATTATTTTGTGTCACGAAGGATTTTGGAGTTTCCTTTCCAGCAGGGAAAGGCCTTAGGCTCAAATTTTGTTCAGCAGCAAGGGATTGCTTATGTGAAAATAAGGAATGAATCAAAGCAAGGAGCAGGCCCAGATTGTTCTAGAAAAGCTGGTACCTGTCTTGCATCCTGCAGGATGTTCCAAGTGGGTGGGAACGAGCTGGACTGGGTGAACACTAATGGTGCTGAGTATTGCTTTTATACCTAGAACATTCCAAAAATGAGAATTCCTTTCTTGTGTCACTGTAAGAGAGGCTGACAGATCACTGCAGTTTTGTATCCTGCAAAAAAAAAAAGGATTTTAGTCCAGAGTTAATGCCACTGTAGCTGTGGTGTGATGAAAAATTAACAGTGCAGCATCTGCTGAAAGACACGAGCTGGCAAATTCTCCTCTTGTATTCCTGGAGGCCTGGCTCTGCCCAGATACTGCCTAAAACCTAGGGGAGGAAAAAAATGAGTTTTAACACAAGAAAGATATGGACTTGACCCCTTTCTGTCTTTTCTTCCTTCTCCAGAAGAATAGTCCAATGAATCCTACTAATTCCATTCCTGCCTACTCAGAAATGAGATTCCTCTGACTATGTTTGCCTTTATCTTCTGCCCTGAGTTTTTTTAAACTTCCATTGCTGCTCTTCAATGTGTTATTTTCCCTTAATTTCAGATATATTGTCTCTCCTTGGTAAATTCTGTCAGGCACTTGAGTGAAGAATGCAGAGTGTGGCTGAAGGGGATGATTTTTCTGCAGTGCCTCCACTTCCCACATTTCTCCTCTGCCACAGATTTGGGATTTCAGCCCATCCCCAGCCAAACCTGGAAAAGTGGGATTTGTCACAGTGCTCTCACTGGCATATAACAAACAGAGACTTCATTTGGCCAGGGAGCAACCATTCCTCACACAATTCCTCTTTCTGCCTCTTCCAGCCTCACCTTCAATTCCATCCATTTCTGGGACAAAGAACTGTAACAACAGAAATAATTCTGTCACACCAGGGAGAACAAGATTAGGGAAAATACTTTTCCTGGTATAAGTTTTTTTAATATATATGTTCTTAGAAAAAATTTTCCCATCTTGAGGTCTTGCCTCCTGTGAACAGAATAAAATTTGTGCAATTTGACAAAACGCACCACAGTGAGACTTGAGATACACTAGAGCTGGGAATCTTAAGTGAAAAATATGATTTGCTCCCATTTTGAATACCAGCTGATAAATGGTTTATAAAAGAGTAATAAATGACTAATGGGAGCTTTAATAAATGATTCATCAGCTCCTGTAGAGACCTGTAAGTGGATGGGTTGCTTGTCACCATGATTTATGATGACTTGCAGCGCTGTCTCCTGACTCTGCTGCGTTTCCCACTGGGCAGAGCAGCCCCTGGAGGACAATCTGCACCTCGTCTGCTCGTGGCTCACAGAGGATGTCAGACTTGCACAGCACCATCTGCAGAGATTTATTTTGCAGCTCAGGCTGTTGAGGAATGGGCTTGAAGCTTTTGAGAGTCCCTGTCTTAATTCTTGGTATTGGCTAAACTGTATTGAGGGACAAATATGGAGCTAAAAGCAATTTTAAGGTTCCTCCTGGATCACTTTTCCACACTTCTTGTACAAAAATGTCTCTCTTGGACACAATACTTTTATTTTCTGTGGCAAACAGACCCAGGTAACATAGATCTGATCTGCCCATTGACTTTGCATGCTTAAAGCCAACCAATCTCACTTCTGTGGGCTGAGTCCTTCTTACCTCATCTTGCAGAGAAAATTGTACCCTTTGAGACTCCTAATTAATTTTGTTCCTTGCTGTGCAGGACTTCCAGTGAGCTGGACCACACCTTTAGATACAATCATGTTGAAGGTAGATGATTCCCCTTCCAACCCTCTCCCTCAGACCTTTACATCTGGCTGGGAGAGATTTCTAGTGAGAACCACATCTGTGTGGAAAACAGAGCCAAAGAGGTGCTGTCCTCTGACTCAGACCCAGCTGGAGAGCAAGGCCAGGGCTGCAGCCCTCTCCCATTCCCTGCAGGGATGGAAATCGCAGTGCAAACCAGGCTGAACACAGACAAAAGCAGCAGGAGCTGCCAGGCTGGCTCAGTGAGCTGGGGAGAATAAACCAGTTTGGATTCTTCCCACATCACAAGCTGCTCTCTCCTGCTGCATGTTGGAAGGGCTGAGGTGCTGGAGCAGCATCAGCAGATCTGAGCAGATGAAAAGCCACTGCCAGGCTGATAGTTAAGAATCAGAGTTTCATTATGGCCTAAAAGTGATGGGAACCAATCTAAAACTCCAGCAGCCTGCTCAAATTGGATCAAACTCCCCCAGCGCTGATTAGCCAGGAGAAAGAGTTTTGTGGGATGGATAAAACCATCACAGCAAAATCACATGAACAGAATGCATATTGGAATTTCCATTTGGCTCCCGTTTCTGGGCTGAGAGACAATTTACATGCAGAGAAATCAGAATTCATACAGAAACTCAACAGAGCAGGGCAAAGCCTCTCCAGCTGTCAGCAAACTTTGGCACAAAGAGCAGCTTCAGCATGGCTGGGGATCACCAGAGAGGAGCTCTTTGGCCACCCTTGTATTTTCTAGAGCTGTAAGTACAGCTAGAAATGCTCCTGGAGCATATCTTAACCTTCAGAAAGCTCTCCACCAGATAAATATTTGCACTGACCTTTNCCCTTAAATAATTTTAGATGTAAAAAATAATTTTAAAATATTATTGGACTTAATAAAGTAGCTGTAAAGACATCTAGTGCCCACTGGAGTTCAGAAAACTGGGTTTAGGAGCATAGATTGCTTTGACTCTCAGTGCAATTAGGATTCCAAATGTCTGTCCTCTCCTAAACACTTTCAAATAACCTGGAATAATGCCCATGATTGAGAGGAAGGTTTATTAATATTTCTGAGTTGTGTTGTGGTGCTACCAAACTAAGGACATCTGGAAGACTTATTTAAACAGTCTGGCTATCTAGATGATGAAATTACCCTTTTTGTTATTTTTTTTTAAACTTCTTGTATATTGTGTGTCAGTTTTAAACAGAATTAGCTGGGTTGAAGATTTTCATGTGATGAGAAACGCTCAGCACCACTCAGGATTGAATTACCAATGAACTTAACAACAAATACTCTGCTGTAGCATTTCAAGAGTAGAATAACTTCAGAGAAAGGAAAACAAATGTGATTATTCTGTGCATCGACTGANATATCTTAACCTTCAGAAAGCTCTCCACCAGATAAATATTTGCACTGACCTTTTCACTCAGCTTTATTTCCACTTCATCTTCTTGCAGCAGTTCACTAACACACTTGACATACCTCCAAGTGCCCAAAAGTCTCCTTGAAAGCAAATGGAAGATGTTACCTGGTACATTTTTCATGTGTGAGAGGCAGAATTTATGAGGGGAAACAAACATCTAAAAACCAGCAAATATTTTATTCTCTAAATGAAGACTATGAGTATTCTGTTGTCACGGCAAAAATGAAATTGAAATTTTTAGTGACTGTACAATTTCTTCATGGTTAATAATTGGTCTCACCCATGGTACAGTTCAATGCATCCAGAATTTTCTGAGCTGTCATGACTTATAGAACAGATTTCAGAATTACATAAGCAGATTAGGAACCTAAAAATCTAAATAACAAGCATGTAGATACCTCCTTTTTTTTTTCCCTTAAATAATTTTAGATGTAAAAAATAATTTTAAAATATTATTGGACTTAATAAAGTAGCTGTAAAGACATCTAGTGCCCACTGGAGTTAGGAAAACTGGGTTTAGGAGCATAGATTGCTT